>DWMZ01003358.1:0-12826 GCA_018249855.1 Eueides tales michaeli | reverse complement strand
AGCGTGTGATTGAAAGAGCAACTTGTGGGTTCGATCTTCAAAGCACGGCGTTGAGTTACGCCGCTCAACATGAACCAATACTTCCTAAGATTAAGGCTGAGTTTGAGTAACATAGCATTGTAGTCGTTGTGTGTTTAAAACCAGTCCCGTGTGACTCACGGGCGTCGTACAGCCAGACAGCTACCACTAGGTAAATATTGCATACATTATCTTAACTATTTTTATATTGAATAAGATATTTTATTGAAAAAATTTTCTGTCTGTTACTTTTAAAGACTTACTTTTGGGAACCAATTTTAAGGAAATTTGGTGAAAAAAACCCGTTAGTGCATCGATATTTAATTTATTATATCTTCATTGTATAAAGTTATGAAAGACCCAAATATGTAGGTAACGTATTCATCATATACTTTTTAATTATTTTGACATACAACCAGTTGAAAAAATTAAGAAATTAGTTAAAATTAAGTAAACAGTAAAGTTAAGGCGCAAATACAAAAAAAAATCTATGAGGACTGTGAATTCGATTCTTACTCGGGACAATATTTCTAATGCACACAGAAAACAGAGAACAGAGTGTCTTAACCTTCATTCTTTTTTATCTTATTATAAACACAAAGCAACGGCATTGGTTTTATAAGCGCAAGATACTTAAATGTAGCATTTATGTTACTTGATCGAACTGAGGCGTGACCGAAAATAATGTAATCGTGACTCCTATGTTATTGAAACTGTCCTCAAGTTCACTTAAAAGGGTTTTGAGGAACCTTAGATGGTTACGTTAGAAGTGGGACAAAATCAATACATATTTATTTTATTTGCTCTTTTCGCTAAGGTATGTTAAGGTTATTGTTAAGGTACAGCGATGAATTAGTGCTCCATTCGGGGAATGAATAATGTAATAACCCTCTTCCTGATAAGATAAACACGCAATGCCTCAAATTCGGCGGAAAGTGGGGAACGAAAGTGGAACGGAGTGTTTTAATACTACGTTCCCAAGTTCCCTCTGCCTACCCTGCCATGTGCGGGATACAGCTTGAAGCTAATAACATAATAAAGGGTGGGGTGGAGTTGCGCTATTCATCACGCAATATCTCAAAAAATATCGCGAAAAGTAGGAAACGTGTATCGACACTGATTTCCTTCTGCCTACCCTGCTATTGAAGGGAAGCAATGCGAAGCTTTAAAGAAGTAAGTTTATTGATAAACTGTTATACTGATGAGCAGAGGGCACCTGGTGAGTAATAACACTGTTCACGACAAGTTCGCTCAATTTTCGTTACATTGCTCGTTGAGTGGCGGAGATCAACGCTGTGGTTTGTCTAGGGTGGGAAAAATATATAATTTAAATAAAGTCTTTCCCTCGATTGAGATTTGAGCGTCATCAATCGCGTCTAAATGAGTTACGGCGGTCTATTTTATTTTTGTTACTAAAACCGTCATTATTATAAGTATAATTTGATTTGGCTTCCTTACTTTAAAAAAAATCCTTTTTAACAAAAAAGGATAAGAGAAGACACATACAACGTTTAAAGAAATTATTTTAAGTACTCTAAGCGGAGTTTAAAATATAATGTAACTTCCCAAAATACAATAGAATATGGCCATTATTGTCATGAACTATTCATACATATTTATATATATTCATCTACAAATACATACAAACATATATAAACCACGTAAATAAAGCTCTAAAACAAAACAGAAACAAAGGCGCCGCGATCCGGCAATGCGACTTGGCCATATGAGGCGATGACAATTACGGCATTGTGTACACCGCTTAATGTCACACGGTATGATGATATTATTGTGCTATTGAGACAGTTGTTTCCTTTTCATAGGTTGATTAAGATGTTGTAAAAATTTTATATTTTTATATATTTTTTATTTGTTGATTTATCCTGTTTTCAACAAGGGTGGGCGAAGGAAACCTGGGGGCTTGTGTTAAGACACTGCGTACCCCATTTTTCGTCGAAATCTTCGGCGTTGCATGTTGTGTCACGGGGCTCAACGCTGCGCCTGGACTCGTTACTAGAGCGTGGAAATGAAAATTTCATCAAAAGGTTAATTTTCCTAATTTGGCTATCTAGCAAAATCATTGCCAAGCTAATCTTTGGTTGGTGACGTTTCTAAAGAAATGCCTTCAAAGTGAAGACCTACTAGAATATAGCGCTAGGTTCTTTACGGATGCAGTAAATACATCGTCGACAACATCGTCTGACGAAGCGAATTGTATGTAAAAAAAGATGCAATCATCAAGAACCGTTAGGGTCTGAAATAATTAAATCCATTTTGTATAAATGTCTCAAAATTATTTTATTAACATTTGCAAAAGAGAGTGAACTACCCTAAATACGTTCCTACTTGTCTTAGAAAGCGTGCTAAGAGAGATAAAATTGGTTTAGTTGATTGGTATTAAATGTAAAAAATGTGTATATCGGTCATACCTACATATGCAGGTCAAATATTTTGTGGGTCATATCTTGCTGGGTCAGTAGAGAATATTAGTAGTTCAGTATTTTAAATGATTTGCAAGTGTGAAATGTTGATTTATTTACAGTTTACACTGATGTATAGGCTTGATCAAAAAAGGAATTTTAATATTGTTTATCTTAACCAATTGGTGACGTTTTTGTTATAACATATTAATAATATTTATGTATTAAAAAAAACTGATAGTAAAAATCTCTCGATTTAAAACCACATTTCATTATTTTTACTATTTTTAAAGTGTTATTCGACACTTATGAAAGAAAAATACTAAATTTAAAAACGTATGAAAATCCAAGAGGCGCAGGTTCAAATCCTGCTTCGTTCAGATTTTTATATGTTTTTAAATTGTAAAATGTGGAATAACACTTAAAACACTAAAAGTATTTAATAAATAGCATTCTCTCTTGCCAAACGATAATTTTAACGAATTGTCCTTGGATAGCGGAAATTTGTAAAAATCTCCCTACAGAGATGCTAACAACATAAATAAGTTGTAACAAGCGTATAAAAATTTCGACGGAGCTTGGTGAGAACGAATGGCTTGTTTGGTCAGAGCGCTTGCACGGTTTCCAAGAGGCGCGTGTTCAAATCCTGTTTCGTTCAAATTTTTATACGTTTTTAAATTTAGCACATTTTATTAGTTAATTAATTCAGGAGCTTCGGTGCTACAGACAGACAGGTCAAACTTATAACACCCCTTTTTTTGCGTCGGGAGGAAAAATCCAATACGTAGTACTCGTTTTCACTGTAATCAGAAATTAGCCAGGAGGATCAACATCAGCACATTGATACAAATAAGATATATCATCATCACGTCCGGTTACAAATCTCAAAATTGAATTTTTTGACCAAATGGCGTCGAAGTTAATACTAGAATATTGTAATAAAAAAGAAATAAGATACAAAAAGTTATATTGAACAACATATTTTTGTAGTTGTGTACGGTGCAACGGTTTCTTATTTTTTGCGTTCTTAATATTTCATATTCAAACGGTAAAAAGAGCAGTTTTTGTAATTGTGTTGGCTAGTAGCGTTTGTATCAATTTATATAAATATATATAAAAGTTAAGTAATTATTTTTAGATCTTCGTGTATTATATAGAGGAATTAATTATTTAAACCCTTACTCTGGTAGACAACCCGCGGCGTTGTGTTCCGTCGCTGACAGTGTCTCAAATTCGGACGGAACAACGGGGGAAATAGCGCGCCGTAAAAAAATAATTATAATTAATTTGTAAGCTAGGTTAACATGTTAATTTTTGATTGCCATAATGATTTAGATAATCATCGGTTTCGTTTAATCAATGCCAACTTTGATCTTACCTCTTAATGATATTTATGTTACGTATAACTCCCATTTTGACCGATCCTTCAAGGTTCAGTATTATACTGTGATTTTAATATGGACATATGTTTTTTTTAGTAATGTCTGTAAAAATATGGCGACTTTTTAATTTTAAAATTTCTTTTGTACGTTTAAAATAGATGTACTGTCGATTTATTTACTACATTATAAATTACGTCACTAGCTTAATGTAAAATTCGATGCAAAGCCAACTAGTGTTGTGAACTGTTATCTATTATATATTTACAAGACAGATTATAAACATATTTATCATTATTTAATTACATTGAACAGCTTTATACGCTCATTTAGATATGATTATTGAAATAGAATCGAAATATATCAGTTTTTTGATGTCGTGTTTTGTTTATTCAAATCAATCAAATCGTAAATTGATTTATCAGTTTGAAAAAAATCTTATGCATAAAGATTTTTTTTATTATGTATCACAGGGTAAGGGGTCAATCACAGGTTAGGCTGAGGAAAGGCTTGAGAATTTAGTGTTAAGACACTACCGCCGAATATAAGGCATAGCGTGTTCAGTGGAGTAACTCACTGCCAATAAATCATTTTTAATTGCAATATGTATACATAGTTACTTTAAGGCCTGTCGTGGCGCAGCGGCACAAGCGTGTGACTGTAACCGGCAGGTTCTGGGTTCGGTGTGAAACGGAACTTTTTGTCTTAACACTAGGTTCCCGGGTTCCCTCTACCTACCCTGTGCGGGATACAGCGTCTGCCTACCCTCGTGCGGGATACAGCGTGAAGCTTGTAAAATTAGGGCCCTTTTATCAATTGTAATCATACAAAGTACAGGAAGTAAAAGACTAATAGTAAATCTAGGTTGAATAACATTCGAGTATAATGCATATTTGTCGCATCCTACGAAGATAATTCTAAATACATACTGTATTCATTTAATAAAATGAAATCCATTGTAGTAAGTATTTGTCAAGTCAGAGATTTGTCTGTCAGAGAGAATTTGGGAACCTAGTGTTAAGACACTCCGTTCCACTTGCGCTCCTCACTTATCGCCGAATTATAGGCATTGCGTGATGAGTGGCGTAACTCAAGGCCGCGTTTTGCCTTATTACCAGAGCGAAGAAATGAAAATATTAAATATTTAAATTGAAAATATTCAATATTTTATTTTCTCGAGAGGGGATCGAACACACAACCTGTCAGTTACAGTCACACGCTTGTGCCGCTGCGCCACGACAGGCCGAAATTGAGACTATTCTATAAACCATTTTTTTTTCTTTTATATATTTCTATGACAAGCTAATATAGTAATCACAAGGTAATAAATTATTTGCGCCGCACATTTTAATGCTTATAAATTAAATTCTACACTAAATTAATGGTGACCTCAATTAATATATAATTATACATATAGAAATATGCAAAACAAAGATTTATTTTTCCTAATCGGATATAAGTCAAGCTGTGTACGACCGTGGTAAAAGCCTTGTCGCTACAAAATTACTAACAGCTAACGCTATGTAAGCTTCACCTGGCTTCATCTAGCTAATTTAGATAGATAGTTTGTTTGGTTCAACGTTCTTACCTCAGAAACTAATGATTCTTATTTTTTTGTGTTTTCCTTGTTTCAAAAAATTCACTAAAATAACGCAGAATTATATACGTATTTTGTGGAATATTGAATATTTAAATGAATATTATTTTTATTTAGACTAAGCGCGTCGATAGATTTTGTTGTTCAATTTTTTTCTGTCTCCTAAATTAGTTTATTAATCGATATAATATATAAGATAGCGTATAATGTAACCATAATTATAGTATAGTTTTCTATTTAGTTAAATGAGTAAAATAAAATAATAATAAGCAATAAATTAAAAATAATAAAAATATACTCTGAATATATTGTGTTTGTTTATATTTTGACTGTAGTGATTTAGCGCTCACGTGTTGCTACACGGTTCAAAGGTGTTTCTTTCTTTTTTTTTATTATAATGGGTAATTTGTTCTTTATTTTCAAAAAAAATCAGTAGAATGTATCTCAAGTATCCCTTGCGTACGTTGCGACACGGGCGTGAAGCTGAAGTTTTAAGCTGATTGGAAATATTTCATAATTATATATGATGTGATGTCATGATTGGTAAGCATCCTAATTGAGCACAGACCTAATGTAAACATACATGTTGTTTATACCAATTGTTATTTAATATAAGCCGTGTTTTTCTTTTACAATTCATTACACACATACACACGGTAGACAGAGGGAACCTTAATTAAGACACCCCATTCCATTCGTTCTCTCACATTATACAAAATCTATTTTAGTTACATATTTCAATAAATATTTTGATGTATTGCTGAGTGATATATATATTTATTCATTTGAAATTATATTTCTCCCGTATAACTCGATTGTTGGCTTAATGATGGTCCATGGTCAGGTGATCTCACCTTGCTTGTCCTAAATACATAGGTGCTAAGGTCCCTTACATATGGACCAAATTAGATCCGTCATCCGTGTAAGCACTATTTAGAAAGGTTATCCGCGTAAGCACTATTTAGAAAAGTCTAAAACAAAAAACGATTTTTGCATTTGCTATGTTCTCTTAGCCCATGTTTTGATTTATTGTGTGATATTTTGTAAATAAATGATTTTTTAGTTCGTTATAATTAAACGCCTATCCTTCTTGTGTTGTACACGTACATTCAATGAAGCTAATTAGATGCAGCTGGTTGCGAAAGAGATTTCAATTAATTAATTATGTAAATTATTATTTTTTTTTATTACAAACGGCTGTAGCTATGTTTTACGATTTACATTCAAGGTGAAAATAGCATGCAATTACATATAAGTTACATTATATTTATTTGCCATTGATAAAAATGATCTAGGAAGAAACGGAAGTCTGTCTTGGCGCAAAGCACAAGCATGCGACTGTCTGTGTCAGGATGTAGGTTCGATCCCAACTTGGTGAAATGAAATATTCAACCAACATTGTCATTTCTTTCCTCTGGTAACAAGGCAAGGCGC
This sequence comes from Eueides tales michaeli, assembly GCA_018249855.1. Classification (NCBI taxonomy): domain Eukaryota; kingdom Metazoa; phylum Arthropoda; class Insecta; order Lepidoptera; family Nymphalidae; genus Eueides; species Eueides tales. The sequence goes on along the minus strand of DWMZ01003358.1, from coordinate 5,978 downwards.
GGCGTTGAGGCGCTCAAATTCGGCGGAAAGTGGAGAACCGATCGGAGTGTCCTAACACTAGATTCCCAAGTATCATTTGCCATTGATAAGTAAAACTAATAGTAAAATGTTTTTACAGGTACCTACTATATATTGACTGTTCACAATTCATTTATGCGTTCGTAATCAATATTAATGCGGCGTTAACGTATTCACGTGCAATGTCAGTACACTTGTACTGACGGTGTACAGAACTCGTAGAAATTAATCGATTAATTGTATCTCCATTGATGTATCGTTTTTTTTCTCCTTTAATGGCTTAAATTAATTAATGTTATATTGTATTAATGTTTTTATTTTTTTTGTCATTTTCACGCTGTATCACGCACATAGCAGGGTAGGCAGAGGGGAACCTAAGGTTAAGACCCGCAATACCGTTGCCCATGTTCCGCCGGATTTGAAGCATTGCGTGTTGAATAGCGGAACTCAATGCCGCGTTTTGCCTTGTTACCAGAGCGGAGAAATAAAAAAAATAAAAATTTTAAATTGAAAATATTTCATATTTAATTTCCTCGAGTAGGGCCCTGACCTCACAACTTGTCGCGTTTACAGTCACGGTTAGGACTTAGGAGTGTTCCGAACAGTTCTATTTTGCTGAACCTGTTCATTTTTACGTTTCAAGTTCTTCATTCTTGTTCATTTTATGTTTTTTGTTCATTTTTCTCGCAATTTTTCATTGTATATATGTGTGTGTGTGTGTGTGTGTGTGTGTGTGCGTGCGTGCGTGGGTGTGGGTGTGGGTGTGGGTGTGGGTGTGGGAGTGGGCGTGGGCGTGAGTGTGTGGTTCTTGCGGGATTGAACCCACGGGATCACGGGATGGGATTGAACCCAAATCTCTTGCTGCTCTTGCTTTTTACGCAAATCTAAATTTGTTACAAGTAAACTAAAACTAACACTTTTTTATAGTTTCTTATAAAATCTAAAAAAAGATAAAACAAACAATACAAATGCAAAACAAAAATATCAACAAGTGTCCTTCAAATTAATACGTCATTCGAGGTTAAAGTTGAAATGCGTTCTAATATTTGAATATTACCGATTTAATGTATCTATTAATATTTCTATTCGAAAATCAAAGCCTACAAATTATTATTATTACTTTAGGGCACATTTTTAACTACTTAAAATTATCATTAGTATTATACTTCTTATTAAATTGTATTAGAGAACAATTTTGAATATACAAAACCTATTTAATATTTTTACTAAGCAATCTCTTTTATAGTTCTTAACCCATGAAGTTAAAGCATAATTTAGAATGCAAAAACTATTCCCTAATTTCGAGTAACATAAACAATCCTTGCATATAAAAGATGAGTGCGTGTGAGTGAGTTATCTCTGTATGTGTATGTATTTGTGCGCTTACGAAAGTGTTCGCAAATTCAAAATCGAGAGTCTATGAAAAATAAACCGAACGAAAAGAACGCTTAGGCGTTCTAAATAATGAACAGATGAACATGCTCTTTGAAAACATGAGTTCTTTCGTTCGGTTCTATAATAAAACGAACACCTCTAGTCACGGTGCAATTTTGTATTCCTGTTGTGCCCTGCGCCGCGACGGGCCTCTATATATTTTAGAATTTATTTAATATGGGTTGGGTGGGTTCAATTCAACTACAATAAATATTTATATCTATATATGGGGACTATAATGGATAAATGAATTGAAAAAAAAATAATGAATGATAAAAAATGACCTTCTTTTTCGATTATTAACAATTATTTATTTATTTAAGTTATAAAAATTAAAAAAATATATTATATTTCTTTTTATCTCAGTGGGAAGTATATATTAAAATTAGTGTTGATAATTTAGTTCCTTATTTTATCAATTTAGAAGTAAAAGTGTCGATGGTCGGAGCTTGTCGGTTACTGGTTCCAGTACTGTTCCTAATAATTTCGCCGTTTACCTTCTACGCAAATTAACGAAATTAAAAAATATAAGTTTTTTTTATTTAGCTCCATAATAATAAACAAATATCTATGTTAATAATAAATATACCTAGTTACCTAAAAAGAGTACTTAATAAATAAATAAACAATGTGACAATTGTTGATTGAAGTAATTAACGTTTCTCCTTATGAGGAAAATGTTAATTTAGTCTAATGGATCCTGCCGATAATTATTTATTATTATGCGTAAGAATTTAAATGCAATCTACTATATTACAATATGCTAATGAATGCGATACTATTTTAATACTTAAAAAAGGGAAATCCCTTATAGCCAGTGTAGGCAGAGGCGTCGCCAAATTTTGCATTATCACAAGCATATCTTATTGGTGTTACAAGCTTAAAATATATTTTTTTATCTGAATGTCTCAACTGCTGTTGACCTGGGATAGTCTTTACAGTGTCACCGGACGTGAGATAAGAAATTAAAGTTAAAAAAAAAACTTTGACTCGTTATACTTATAAAAATTACACTAATCTTATTTTCCATTTTTGTTTTTAAAACTTATGTTTTTTTTTCTATTGCCCCCAGGTATTCCATCTCCGTGACATCCGTTGGGAGAGGCCGCGTTTTATATCGAAGTCTTTCCTCGCGTTCGTCACCTTCAACGTGATCAGCTACTCTCTGCTGGCGGCCGAGGTGTTGACCACTAATGTTGCTGACACTTCTGTTAAAAATAGGGTAAGATTATTTTGTACGTATTTTTGTGTATGTGTGTTTCTTTCCTTATTACTGGTAACAGACTAGTGTGATTTTGCAATGGTATTCTGAATTGTTTTAAATGAATTGAACTTGGTAGGCGTTGGATGAAAAGAAGATAGGATAATCGGGAAAGGAACGGAATGTCTTAGGAGTAAGTTGCCAAGTCCCCTTTGCCTACCCTGCCGGTAGCGGGATGCGGGAGACAGCTGAGTGAGTGGTAGGTGTTACCGTTAGCCTTGTTTGTGCACTGTAAGAGATCAGCTTAACATATAACAAATGATACCAAGAACTAATCTTTGTTTGTAAATCCAAACATCCAAAAATTTGGATGGAAGGATTGTATCGATATGTTTAAACAGTAACGGACAAGCTGTGCAAAATAAATTTCCGAATAGAATTAAGTAGAATTTTATTTTTATTTAAGATAAAATACTATTTTTTTTTTAAAAAAAACAAGATGTTCAAATGATGAGTACCCAATATTTTATTTTTTAAAATATTATAATTTGGAAGTGTTATACATATTTAAAGTAAAAACATTTTTGGCCCATAGGCCATGGTCACTGGTAGACATAATTAACACGGGCTATATATAATAAAGCGTTCAATATACAATGTTTCTAAAATTGTATGATATTAAACATACGCGAATAATCCTCTTTGAGTCATTTAAAGTGTATGAATACCGCGAAAATTATTATTATATAAAGAATAAGAGACGTCATTAATGATCAATAGGCGAACACTAGTTTGTTTAAATAAAACACCAATGACATGATCGAGTTCCATCTCGTTGAAATATGATAATGGGAAGCTTTTCATGCATTATGCATTTATTTTCTATAGCGATAAATATACAAATATTAGATATTGATTACATTTTTCACTTACACACAGCTTGTGGATTCGCTCTCCACTCGAGGACGTGAAATGTTTAATATTTTCAATTTATTAATATTTGCATTTGCTCAATAAGTAATACCTCAAATTCGGGGGAGAGTGGAAAACGGAATGGAGTGTCTTAACACTAGGTTTCCAAGTTTCCTCCTTCCTCCTATGTGCGGAAAACAGCGTGAAGCCAAAAGAAAAAATAAAAAGAAAAAAATTATATATTAATATAAGAAACAAAACAAAAAAATACATAGATTTCTGAAGTATCTTCTCGATATCCTGATGTATCCATACCTACGATCCATACATAAATGTACATTGTTTGGCTTATTTCATCCTATGGATTTAAATTGGACGTGGGTGTTGTGTAATTGTGTGATGACCTTAACTCTAGTTGCCATTCATCTATTATCCTTTATACTTATGTATTAAGTACTATGTAGGTAGAATATGTTGAAATTAACAATATTTTTTACTTTTCTTAATCGTGATGCTATCGCGAGGGAAGGAAAATCTTTGAATTTATTTTGTAAATGGTTTTCCCACTGTTCAGGTTATGCTACATGGATTACCCTTTTAAATGAAACATTTTTAAACGGATTAATCGCGTATATTGAGTTTTAAACCTTGTTGGACATCCGACGTTTCGAACACTTTACAATAGTCCGTGGTCACGGCTAGACTACCCGTGACCACGGACTACTGTAAAGTGTTCGAAACGTCGGATTTCCAAAAAGGTTTAAAACTCAATATACGCGATTAATCCGTTTAAAAGTGTTTCATTTAAAATGTGTAACAATCGCGAAAATCAAAGATATTATTATGGAATACCCTGTCTATAAAATCATGTCAGACAGAATTGCGACTATTTTTTGTCAAAAAAAAAATACTTTTTAAAAGCGATAGAAGTAAACATAAAGTTAGCTAGTGACAAGTGGTAAAAATAAGTTATTTACACTCAACTAACAGTCGTAGCTTTAGAGAATGAGTGTCGAAATTATATTATCTTTAATTCTTAAGTTCAGTTGAATATTATGTCACCAAGAAGAATCTTGTTCTTGAAAATTGGCATTTTCTAATTATAAAACTGTTAAAACTTACATAGTATAGGGAACCTGATAATTCTCGGATTGCCTTGTGCAGGTATTAAATCACCAACATACAGCAGGGTAGCCTGCTGTATGTTGGTGGTGATTTAATAAAAAACCGGGTTAAGTTATGTAAGAAATAATATTAGTGAGGTTGATGAAAGAGGATGAAATTTCTTTAACAATAACATTTTTTTATATATGTATGTAGATATAGGTACTACGTGAAACATTGCATTGCAATAACAAAGAAATTATGACTAATATTGTACATTCACCCATAGAAAATATTTATGTTAATGTTTAACCAAGTTTGTAAGTTGTCAGGTATTTCTATACAATAAGGACTCACGTTGGCCATATATTTTTAATACTAAACAATGATTATTTTGAATGTCTTCTATATGATTCATATTTACCAAAGTAATAAATGAAGATTGAAAACTAGCATTATTTGAAAACACAAGCACAGGAATTCTTGTTTATATGAATAACTGTTTTATGTAGATTCACGCCTTATTTAGCTGAAAGCAGGGTAGGGAGGTAGAACACAGTGTTAAGACACTCCGATCTTCACTTTACGTCTGAATTTCTCGAGTTTGTATATAGAGTATCGGAATTTAATGCTGAATTTTGAAACAGTTTAACTGAAAAAGGTAAATTCAAATGTTTTAATAATTTTACATTCATTTTATTTTAAAAGTTCACAAATTACAGATTGATGATGTCAGAGAATTTTATATTTCATGATTTTATTATATTGTTTCAGAGCTTTTATCAACACGTGTTCAACGGCTGCTACGCGGTGCTGCTGTTCATAGTGGTTATATTCTTCCTCATTTATGGTGTTGAAGTATACTTTAAGGTAAATGCAAATTCATTGTTTCTTGATAAAATAGCTACTATAGTACCTTTTCTTGGTAATGCGTAATCAACCAGTGTAAGTTAATAGGGGAACAGAAGTGGATCATAGTGACTTAACAGTAACTGTTATTTTGAAATTAATTGTTAGTTTCATAACTGTTACATACAAACATACATACACTCAAAAAAACATTACCCTCCTTCTAACGCAGTCGGGTAGCTATATATTATTAAAACTATTCGTTATTTATCCATTTCAATAAAGTGTAAGGTCACACGACCACATAATAACACTAAAACCAGACTATATATGGCAACAATTAGAGTACTGTACCATCTGTGGTCATCTTGAGGCTACAATAATCGATCATTGTTCGCGAATAATGTGTGGTCCAAATGTATGAACGATGATAATGCATTTTGTGTCTTATTCCTATCGA
>DWMZ01003357.1:0-12830 GCA_018249855.1 Eueides tales michaeli | reverse complement strand
ATTTTCGGTGCTTCTTTTACTTTTAGAAGAAATAAAAATATTAAATATTTCATTTCTTTGAGTGAGAAATTTTAAATTGAGTGAGAATCGAACCAAAAATCTGCCGCGATCACAGTTACACGCTTGTACTGCTGTGCCTCATTTGCCATAACTTTCTAATTATTTAAAGCTCGCATCAATTTTTTATATTTAAGTATCAAATTTGTTCATAACAGTTTTAAATTTATTCTTATAAAATTTTAATTTGAAGTTATTTAAAATTAAAAAAAGGTGAAATATAAATCTTTGATAACAATAAATTCACAATTTGGTTTCTGACAAAAAAAGAAGTATAAAAGAACGAATAACAGCGTCCTATTCGGATTTGAATTATACCTATATACTTATGCTTTGCACTTCCGTCCGTCACTCGACGCGTACCGCCGCCCGCCGCCGTCCTCGGCGACCACTTCACGTTACAAAGGAAGAGATGTCTACTATTATGAATTACATGATTTTTTACATTTTTGTGTCCTTTTTTGATTTTTTTTTGGCTGTATAATTAAGAGTGGCGTAATGTAAAGGCAGAATGTTTGATTTGAAATGCGACGTTTAAGGGTTTCTACACGGAATAATGAAATATTTTTTTTATCGCTCCGTTAACAAATTTAAAGGACGACGTTAACTTCCACCACCCAACAAGCAGTATTCGAGCTTGTAACTATCGAGTTTACAGTCTCACCCGGTGTCACTGCTTTACGATGATACTTTTTGTATAAAATTATGCTTATAACTTAGTTTTATTTTCCTGAAATATAAGACTTTTTGTATTATAAGTTATAATTATACCCTAGGTATAGATGTATTGATTTGAATGTGTTATTGAGGCTGCTTTGGCCTGTCGGCTTAACTGTTTGTAATTGTGACGGTCGTGGGTTCGATATCTATTCAGGGGAATGAAATAATTATTGGTTTTATTTTGTTTCGTCTGGTAAAGGCAAAGTACAGCGTTCGCTCCCCCATTGAATACTCAATGCCTCTAAAATTCGGAAAAAATTGGATAACAGAAGTGTCTTAATACTAGGGTTCTCAATCTTCCATCTGGTATCAGCTAGTAAAAGATGGGAGTTTCTTACTATCACTTACAGCGAGGTACTCCTACACTTGAGCTTGAAGTGAATATAATAATATAAATAAATCATCATCAGTTTCTTAAGACACCATTAACTTTATTAAACTGTTGAAAAAAATTTATTACATTATTTCTTTATTTTTTTACCTTCATGATCGGGATACGTCCCGTATGACAGGATGCCTATCCTGAAGGAATAAGGGAACTCATCGCTATTCGCATTATCGCTTAAAACAGTCGGGAAACTCCGTTTCCCATTTTCCCGTATATTTGAAGCTTTCCAAGTCGAATGGAGAAACTCAACGCCAAATATTGCGTTGTTAACAAAGCGAAAAAATTAAAATATTAAATATTACATTTCCTTGGGGATCTAACCCACAACCGTCGCTATTCCGTGACACGATTCTGCCGCTACACGATGACAGGTCACTAAGCTTTATTTAAAAACGTATAAAAATTTGGACGAAGCAGGATTTGAACCTGCGCCTCTTGAAAACCGTTCAAGCGCTCTGACTACTAACGGCACTAAGCCATCCGTCCTCACCAAGCTCCGTCGAAATTTTTATATGCTTGTTACAACTTATTTATGTTGCAAGCATTTATTTTCTTTCCTAAGTGTGGTCTTATTTTAAACAAAATTATTTGACTGTGACCTTAATCAATTCGCAATTTATAATTCCGTCTGTATGACGCATTCTGTTTGCAGTCAGCTCGTTGCGGAGTGCGGTCACGAGCTGTACGGTTGTTGATGACTTTTGTATAGAAATAGAGAAACGTATCATTTTGTAGAAATCAAATTACGGCGGCAAAGTCTTGTCATAGAAATTACAATTTGAATCTCCCTATACAGTCATTTGATTATATTTTAATATAAAAGTATTTAACAATTGAAGCCGTCATAACGCAGCGGCACAGCATCAGACTGTAAATTCAACGGTTGTGACCTCCATTCCCAGGATTATTTCAATTATTTTGAATTTATCGCTCGTAACGAAATGTTTCTAAAATTACTAAATTTAAAAACGTATAAAAAATTTGAACGAAGCAGGCTTTTTATACGTTTTTAAATTTAGTATTTTTCTTTCCTAAGTGTGGAATAACACTTTAAAAATAGTAAAAATGTTTCTAAAATTGTTCGAAAAATGCCAAACAATGTGTATTTACTGCAGGTTCCTTCTGCCTATCTACAATATGAGCTCAAAATATGAAAGTAAGCAAAAATATCTGCTAGCTTTTATGCTATATTTTGAACGACGAGTATATTTGTCATTTTTCCCTTCTCTTATTAGATATATAAGAAAAAGCAGTATTTCGAATAAAAAGTGGCATTACTTTAGAAAGAACTATTGTTTGATTTATTTTAAAGATGTACAAAGAAATAAACTAAAGTAATCTACCAAGATCTATTATTTTCAAGAAGTACAGAGTAGAATATAGATGTAGTAGTATTAAGGGTGAAAAGTCGTATCGGGCGAATAACATTTCTCGTAAATCGCGTCTCTACGGCGGTGGCGCTACTCCCCAAGTCGCTAGCCCTGAGCCAGCTCTACATAACGGCGGTGTAATGCGAAAACTTCGTAGATTGCTCCAATATAATTTCGTTTCGCCAGTCATTGAATTAAAACTTTATTTAAATTATATATTACTAGCTGTTTTCTGCGACGTGCTCCGCATTATTATATAGATTATATAAATGAATTGAGGTCATTTGTGACGCGGGGGCATAAGAAGATTGCAAAAGCGACAGGTCTCAAATTAAATTCTTACTTAGGAGTATGAAGGGAAAAAACCCAACGTTAAGGTTGTGTAATATATTTTTCGAAAATTTAGCCAAAACTTAGGATCTTATGACACTACGTCATATCAATAAGTTCCTTTTACTTGCCCGTAATCGTTGTTAAAAAAGTTATATATTATTTTTTGCTATACTATATTTTATTGATTTTAAAGATGAAGAGAAGATAAAATGTACGAATTTGAATTTAACAGTGCAAACTAACTATGTAACATTTTCTGAATAAAGATATTTATTATTATTATTATTAGTTAGAACAAGCCTCAAAATAACTGATCGAAAATTAATCTATATTCTTGTAAATATTGTCTACCTGTTTGTTTGTTTGTACAGTCACAGTTCTTGAACTACTACACCGGATTGAATATTTTTTTTTGCTTCACACTTTTATGTGTCTGCATCAGAGGTATAAGTGTACCTAAGTGTGCCCTAAGTAATATATGAATAATGTTTAAGGCAATTAATAAAAAAATGACATTAAGTAATTAGTTATATGAATTCAAACTAGCAGAGCAGCGTGTCCATGGTAGAGCTGGTGTGCAAGTAGCTGTACCGCAGCCGCTCGTTTGAGTGCGGCCGACGCAATCAGCCTCGTGAGACCACATCAAACATACAAATTAACTTGTAAAGGATTACTTGCTTACAAAATAGCAAAGTACGGATTAATAGTTTTTTTTTTACTTTGCGCTGTATCCCGCACATAGTAGAGTAGGCAGGAGGAACGTAGAGTTAAGTCACATTTGGACACTTCAGATGCCCACATTAAGGAATTCTGAAGGCATTGCCGATTGAGCCAAGGAACTCAACGCTGCGCTTAACCTCGTTTCCAAACCGAAGAAATAAAAATATTAAATATTTAATTTCATAAAGTGGAAATCCAACCTACAATCTGCCTCGACTACAGTCACACGCTTGTGTCCTTGCCTCATGACAAGACTTAAACATTGAGTTGAATATTACAAAAATTATATTTTCAATAGTTCCTACCGGCGACCACCTCTGGGTAAATTACCTCTGGTAACTCCGAGAAGGATTCCTGATAATGCGTATGCGTTACAGTCAAATATTTTAATATTCTCTAAGAGGCCTCTACACGTTGGACTTGTGTCCTCACTGAAACGTGCTAAAGGACCGGGTTCTTTTGAATCCGAGAGTTTTTTTTTTATGAAAAACAATAATAATAATAAAAATGTAGAAATAAAAAGGATTTTATCTTCTTATACCAACGTCAGCTTTTCAATACATACGACTTATACACAAATTACCAATTCCTTACTATATGTTATATGTTACTTCGAAGTATATGTTTATTGTACTTTTAATTGTCTTGTATTTCTATTTTCACTTATTTCTCCTATGATTTTATTTACCATACTGTAACCCTCTTAAATATATGTGCATATTTGTATTTCAATCCTCAGGCTTTTTTACACAGGCAAATTTATACAAGAAACTTGTACCCTACAAGTTTCTTGTATAAATTTGTATTAAATAAGAAATTTATATATTTTACTATCAAGGAAGTAAATTTTATATTTTTAAATGCCTATGTGTGAGATACAGCATCAAAATTCCATAAAAAACGAAATATTCTTTATATTAGATGGCAATGCGAATAACCATTGTAAAACTTGATACTCAGTCTATTAGCACTATACTTTACGACTTATAGGTGCATTGTTGCTAATAGACCTCTATTAGCAACAATACACCTATAAGTCGTAAAAAATCTATCTATCTGATAGAGCAAGGTACAGCTTCTTTCCAAAACAGACTCAGGTTTTTGACTATAGAAGGAGAAGGCCTCCAGATCTATAATAATAAGTAGAAGATCAAGTTGCTACTTTATTTTGTAGGCTACTTGATTGTGTTTATGCAAACTCACCATTAACGATATTGAAAGAACAAAAGACAATACGTCTTAGGAACTCCCTAGATCTATGACATGCCCAACATCGTCGATAACTTCGTCCATAATTGCACAGACAAAACTTGCAGTTTCTCTAAACTGTAATCACGCGATAAGGAAGTGGTTGCCACTTGTTATTATTCTTATTATTACTGTCATTATTTATATTTCAGCCTGTCATGGTACAAGGACACAAAGCGTGCAACTGTAAACGTATCCGCTTGTGGATTTGATTCCAGCAAATGAAATAATTAATATTTTTATTTCTTTGCTCTGGTAACAAGGCAAAACATGGTGTAAAATTTCACCTCTCAATTCGCACTACCCTAAAATTGGGAACGGAACGAAGTATCTTCATATCACATATCACGTGACGGATACAGCGTAAAACTGAAGAAAATTATACTCTAATTAACACATAAAATATTTTTATTTGTAACTAGTTTTCTTTTATATACAAAAGATATATCTGTAACAAAAATTCTAAAGATACTACATTAACGCTTTGTAGCTTTTGCAAGTAAAGACCTAATCAAGCCCCGCATTTAAGATTAAAATTAACTCATACAGATGTTCCACTTTATTTCGTTCTCAGTTAACAGCTCTCATTGTGTTCATAAGGTAGCAAAGTGTGCTTGTATAAATTGTGCCCCACATTACATTTACTTTTTAAGCGTACAGAAAAAGGTAGTTTTACAGTTATTCGTTTTTGACGGATTTCAATATAAAGAAGTCAACTGCTTAAACTAAGTACATGATATTTAGATATAAATTTTGAGAAAAGTAAGATAAAAATGAAATACAGTAAAGAAATTATTATATTGACAGGTTAGGTAGTATAGGTGTACGTTAGGCAATAATTTTCCCAAAAATATAATAGTTTAATTATTATTAAGACAACCTTATTCCTCAGTTCTGCGCTCCATTCTTAAAACATTGCGTGCGAGGGGCGGAACTTAACGCCGCGCATTGCCTTTCAATTCCTCGAATGGGAATCGAACGCATAGCTGTCGGGATACATTCGCTCGCTTGTGCCTCTGCGGCACGACTGGCCTCTCAATATAAAATAGTCTGTTAATAAAAATACACAATCCATTATTACGTAAAAATGTGAAATTTCGGTAAGCTATTTGAAATTAATCAAATATTTTATATGCATATTGATTCGATTAAATGTTAATTAACAGAACATGCAAGTACAGTAAATAGTAAACACACAGTGTTCAATATTGAACAACTTCATTACGATCTCGACGAAGGACTCAATGAGCTCGTTAAAATCCAAATTGAAATGAATACTTGCTGTGCCAAATGTAATACACCTGACACAGCGAATTACTGCGCCGCCTCGCTCGAGCGCGTGTTGCTATTTTTTACATGGTAATCATTTTTGTTGATTAAAAATTAATATAGGATGTAAAATATGTCCTCTGTCGTGAAGCAGAGGTTGTGGGTTGAATCCCAATTCGAGTAAATTAAATATTTAATATTTACATCATCTCTCTGGGATAACGCATGGTTGAGTTCCGTCACCCAACACGCAATTCGACAGTAAGCGGAGAACAGAAATGTTGTTCACAAAAATTACTTACATTCTAAGCTTATCAATTACATATCTATACAATACAATATTAGATAAAAGAACGTAATTGTATAAGCTCCAAGTAGTTGTATAAATCTTATAAAAGACATATCTTTTTTCTTATTATAAAATAAATGACGTAGGTCTAACTGTAGCTATTAATCTCGCAGATAAGCCCCAAGTTATTAATGAATCGTATCATTCACATCTCAACGCATTGAAAAATGATATTTCTCCCTTTTCAATAAAGTTCACTTTCGATTGATTCACAGTAAGTATTAATTTTAGCAAATGTATGAGTCGCTAGGATTAGAAACAAAATGCCAATGCCAGAATGGTAGCTTCTTGTATAGAGGTTTCATTAGTCTTGTTCGCTTACACTCACATACGTGAATTAGTTAATTGAATCTGTTTCACCGAGATTGAGAATTTTCATCATACTTAGTTAATTTTTTAAAATGGATTAAAGTATGGTAAATTTATCAATTATTATAAAAACGTTAATTTATTTTCAAGCTTAACGTATTAAATGATATGTTCTTGCACAAAAAAAAGCCCTAGAAGCTTAAAAATCTCAATAAACAAAATCATAAGATGACATAAAATTCTACACAATTTCCCTAAAATATAAACAAAGTCGTTAGGTAGTTGGTGTAAAACAAATACAAGAAAAGTCAACCCTTGCCTCTAGCCTTCTCTACACGAACAGTTTGCTCCGGCCCGATCCCGCAATCACGCGAGTAATTAGCCGGGCGCGTGAGAGGAATGCGTATTGTTGGTTCATACGAGTATGTATTACAAAGCTTTTCAGCACAGCTTCGTTCGCTTCGCTGCTTGACGATGACTCCTGTGCCGAGAGGGTAGAGCTCAAAATGTAGAGTCTTTGCGGGTAGGTTTCAATTTATAGCGAGTTTTGTGAACGACATATTAGTTTTTGTATTAGACTAGTGACACAATAGTGACCATGCGGCCTCGCCCGCACAGTTTCACCGACTTTTTTTTATTTAACAGCATTATGTAAATATCCGTAATATACGCGAAATGACACAGATATCTGGTAATCACAGGCAGATACTTAATTTTTATTTATAATTATGTATGTGGATACATATCCATATACATAAATATCAATAAATATAATATTATAAGGAGGAGGAATTTCCTTTATTGAACGCACTAATCGCAGAGAGATACTGGATCAATTTGAAAATATCTTCTTGTATAAAATAAGTTCCGTTAGTTGAAAAAGTTTATAAGCTCTATTATGGTGGATTTTTAGAGCTACCCTACGTGCCCAACGTAAACGGTGTTTTATTTTAATATAAAAAAAGATATCATTTTCAATCTATTTTAAAAGATAACTGAATTGTTTAAAAAAGATTTTCCTTATCCACATGAATATGTTCGATACGTTGTGTGTTTTACATAGATCAAAATTGATCATGTTGTAGCGGTTAATGTTATATATGTATGTTTAAACTAAGTTTATTATATTTATAGTATATTAATTAATTTATTTTTAAATATCTCATTTATATTTATTTTCTAATAATTGTACAAGCAGAACCGGGCGTGCAAGTAAATTTATACTTCGTAATACTTTCGTACTTCGTAAATTTGTTCGACTCGCGCTTGCCAGTTTTGTGGCATTCTTTGTTAAACCGGTCTCGCGGTATGCTCTGCGCATACGCATGCATTAGTCCAATTCCCTATCGCGACGGCGGATGCACGCCCGATTTGCGCTTTCTAACTATTTACGTTATTTTCAATTGCTATTTTATAATTCACTATATTTAATTCTTTCCGACTTCCTTCGCTTGAACTTTATATTTAAAATCTTATTCAGTGCGTATTACTCTTAATCTATTCTTCTGCTTGTCTTTATTGTGTTCTGCTTTCTTACTTGTATAATAAACCTTAATAGTTATATAGAATTGTTGTTTTCATAGTTGTTATTTAGTGGGTGCTAAAGTCAACCCTACATATATTACCTATTATATCACTAAAATTTATGTTAAAGATGACATCACAGTTTTAAAAGACGGGTGCATAGTGGTCATCGTGTTATCATGATAAGTGAGTTGTACCTTGTATGACGGCGGCCGAAGCGAGTAAGCGCCTAATATTTATTTCAATATAAAACGCGTTAATCTCAAAAGCTACTAGTATGAAATCTTTTGATATTAAATAGACGAAGAAGGCTATACGCCTAAACATAAGAGACATAGAACAAAAAAGTTTCATTGAAATCGATCCAGTAGCCTAGAATATGAGGTCTGTTGCGGTACATCGGCACAAGCATGTGATGGTTACTGCGACTGGTTGTGGGATTGATCCCCACGCGAGGAAATTAAATATTTAATATTTTCAAATTAAATAGATTATATTTTCATTTACTCACTCTGTCGTATCTGTTATAGATACGCGAGTGTTTAGGGATTCTGAGTTTCCTCTGCCTACCCTGCCATGTGCGGATACACATAACATGTTATTATGCGGGAAACTAAGAGAGAGAGGCTTTAACAAAAAACGCGACGAATGGAGGGACTATATAATTAATAATTGCGGAAGGTTCCAAACGATTGGCGAGATGCGGTCATCGTTCACAAAGGTTCACAGATAGACTGCGCATGTTATAGGGCTATCTGGCTATTTTCCCTCCGCATGATCACGAAAAAATATTTGGCAGTAAACTAAAAAGTTTTTTGTGCTTTTGTAAACTTGGATAATGGGTTTGACAGGGTTGTAAGAAAGAAAATATAGGAGATACTGCCTCGGTACAATGTAAGTGGACCCTTGCTACAGGTTGTAAAATCTCTTTACAGAGATCACTCAGCCTACGTGCAAATAGGAGCTGGCATGTCGCCTTGCTTGGACATTCAATCGAGTGTTAAACAAGGATGTCAGCTTGGTTGTTCAATTTGTATTTGGACAGCTGTCTTCCAGCCCTGTAACTTTGTTTCACCAAAGTTACAGGGGTGTAAAAATAGGTAACTTGAATATAAATTGTTTGCTGTACAAAGATAACGCACTGCTTGTTGCATCATCAGAAAGAATAGGTAACCACTCTGGATGAAGGTTATGCAAATAATGGTCTAAGCCTGAATGCGAATAAGACTAAGGTTCTAATATTTGAAAGAAATAAAGAAAGAACGAAATGCAAATTCAGAGTATCATAAGATATTAGAACAAGTGAATGAGTTAGTATGTCTGAGAAGTATGTTTAGTAGAGATGGAAGATACGAAATGGATGTGGAAAGGCGTATTTCTGCCGGCAACAGAGTTAACGGTGCCTTAGCTGCATTGTTGAGATGACAAAACGTCAGCATACGGCCGTACACATCGCAGTAATGCTACCGACTCTGTTGTACGGCAGCAAAACGTGGGTACTACTAAAAAAACTACTAAAAGTAAGAATAAAGAAGGCCGTGCTCAGGTGGTTTGGGCACGTCGAGCGAATGAGTGATGAAAGAATGGTAAAAAAGATTTATGAAGGCAAAGTTAGTGGTAAATGAGGGAAGGAGAAACTTTGAAAAACACAGTATCTACCATACTGGAGGAGGATCACGTAAAAAGCATGAGGACCTTCCGGAAGGCATGCATGAAGAGGTTAATGACGTGATGACACGGTGCGAAAAGGGTATGCTGAGATTCTGCCTACCACGCTAGGGATATAGCGTGAAGCTAAGTCATTACTCGCTCTGGCAACAAGACAAAGCACTACTTTGAGTTCCACCACTCAACACGCAATGCCTCAAATACGGCGGAAAGTAGAGGACGGCACGGAGTATCTTAAGGTTCCCAATTTTCCTCTTTCCCTACCATTTGCGGGGGATACAGCGTGAAGCTGTAGTATGTGTATAAATGTATACATTTAGGATATAAATTATTTATTTCTACATTTAAAATAAGATCTATCGTGGCTCAGAGGCACAAGAGAGACTGTAATAGTATAGGTTCATACTAGAAGAAAAGAAATATTTAATGTTTCCTTGCTCAGGTAACAAAGCTAAACGTTCACAATTTCTCTTTGACTACCATGCCATGTGCCAACGAGGTACTAAAAAAAAAACTCGCTAGCACTATGGCAGCTAGCATTGATCAGGGTCTGAGTCATTAGTGCGTGTGGCTTTCTATGGGCGAGGCGTGTGTGTGATCGGAAACCTAATGAATGGAACACGATAACGTTTCGATGCCTATTTATATTGTGCACGTATATCTACTGAATAGTTTCGCTGAGGTCACGTTTTAATTCAACTGCGTATATGATATAAAAGACAAATATTTAAGTTCACTTATTAACTACAAAAAAGTGCTTAACGCTTTTTCGTGCAAAGTCATTACGTTTTCTAGTAAAAAAAAGGCTCGACAAAAAAATAAAACACAAAGGTTTTAACGGGTCTCAAGAAAAAAGGAAATTCAAAAGAAATTTGGGAGACTAGTGTCTTAAAACTAGATTCGTGCAGGATATAGTGAAAAGCCAAAAAACTGATATAACTACTCTCCACAACCATTTTCACTATATTTTTTTATATTTAAACAGATTTGAGATAGACGGCAGAGCGCGTGCAGTGTTTAACTAAGGGCTTAAGTTATTCGAGGTCAAACTTTATTCCCGATTAAAAATACGCTATATAAAGCTAATAAATTTATTGATCTTATATTTACAGATTATCCTGAAAAGCGTATTATAATAAAAAAATAAACTAAACAACATATGTACATAAATAACAATAAACTTTTACTACGAATGAAGATAAAGTGATAACTAAAAGTGCCTCTACAAAAGCACGCTTAATAAATGTTATTACGAGACACTGAAAGCTCTTTGTGAGACACTAATAAACTATATCAAAGAATGTAAGTCGATGTGTGTCAATTTTTATAGAAGATAGAGGAGAGTACACCAAGGTTAAGAGATTTAGATTTGGTTGAGGATAATTTTCAGCTAGTGGTGATTACGTATGATTCCTGTGAATTATATATATTTTTATATTTAGAAGTTATTAGGTAAAGTCGACTGGTATGATACTCAGCCTAAAGATTTTTTTCGTAGGCCAATGTAATGCTTTATGTAGAAAAATCTGAAAAGTTATATTGTGTTTCTTCTAAATAAATTTCATAGCGAAATAGGAGTACCTACTTCTCTTGCGTCAGAGTGATCGATAAATAAATCGCTACAGGCGGTATCCCACATGTAACAGAACACCAAGTTTTAAAACATGGATAATGGATCCAATTTTCAAGATAAGATCCACCCGATAAGAATTTCATGAACACGAAGCATCACATTTAAATCATTTAGAATTATGAGTAGAAGGTCTTAATTAAGATAATTATAGAAGCGAAAGATAGTTTACTAATAAAAAAGCGTCTACTATATTTTTTCACGCTGCATCCCACACTTGGTATGATAGATACTCGTAGAAGGAACTTGAGTGTTAATACACTCCCCTTAAGTCAAGAGATTTCTGTTCCTTATTTTCTCAACGCTACACATAGCTTCGTAATCAGAGCAAAAAATATTTATATATTTTATTGCTTCGAATCGAGGATTGCATCCACAACCTGGTTCTACAGTTGCAAGCCACTGCGTCATGATGAGCCTCTTCTTTATTTACATTTGTAATATAACTAGTTACATAGAAATAATTAAACCCGGAATCAAACTTATACAGTACAAGTAAAGGCCTAGAAGTTTTGTCCTTCATTATTCCAAATAGAATTAGAAAGCTCCTTCCTCCGCATCTATTAAATTATTCCAAGTTAACGCGAACTCCATACAAGTTAAATAATTGTGTTATTCAGTATGAAATGATGTAAGATCAGTGTTATGCTGTAGTCGAATAGAGTCTAGCCACTGACCTCATAGTAGTGGGTTCGATATCAATTTGGGACAATCTTTTATATATTATCGCATTTTTAGGCGTTTTTTAATCATATCAGGATAGTCAAAGGCACCCTAGTCTTAAACTATATTGATACTCATTTTTCTTCTAATTTTCGACTTTGTCTATTAAGAAGCAAAATATAACGCTCCTCTTTGTCTTGTAACCTAACCGAGAGAACAAAACATAATATCCTAATTTCTTGGAAATAGAATTCATCGCTTTCAAATCGCAAGCACTGAACGTTCTCAGATTATATAAATATATTTAAATTAGTACAGTGGCACAGTGTTTAATTATTAATGCAAATGTCGCGGGTTCAATACTAACGTATATTATGTACGTAATTATGAATGATTTTGTCTCTTTGTAATAACACTGTCGTGGCGCAGCGGCACAAGCGTGTGACTGTGACCGAGGTTGTGGGTTCGACCTCCACTCGAAAAAATGAAAATTATTATTTTTAATTTAAATACTTAAGGTTTTCATTTCTTCGCTCTGGTAACAAGGTAAAACGCGGCGTAATGTTCCACCATTCGACATTC
>DWMZ01003356.1:0-12832 GCA_018249855.1 Eueides tales michaeli | reverse complement strand
CGGCCTTAGTTTTATATTTAACCACTCAAGTAGGGTACTTCCACAAGTACTTCTCTACATCACTACGATTGTAAAACGGCAATGTTTTATATACCGCCCACTGTTACATACATTCTAGAATCTAAGCCCCATTTAAGATATAAATAAATGTTAATTATAAGAAATAAGTAATTGATTGTTATTTACGGTATTTAAGTTGATTCGGCTTGAAGTTGTTATGTGAATAAATACTGTATTTATGAAATATTTTCAAAATTAAATGGTATATAAATTGTAATTAAGATTTTGTATAGGTTATACGAAATTTCAGTTAATTTGGGTTAAGCTCTTTGTTTATTAAATGTGGTGGTTGAGTGGGGGAGTCGATAACTATGGTTGTCAGTTCATTTCCCTCTTTAAAAAAAATTGGCTTCTCTGCCTTCATAAGACAAAGCATAGCGTTGCGTAGTACCGCTATTCAATAAGCATTCTTTCCAATTCGGGACTTTTGTCTGTGATAAAAGAAAAGTATGGATAATTCACTCTTAATGGTTTTCTCTTCTATGAAGGACCGGACGCTGTATAGCTGGGGAAACTCCGTTCCAAATTTTAAGTATTGCATGTTGAGTGGTGGAACTTGTGCATGTATATAACGCCAAATGACATATACGCTATATTGAATTTTACTTATTTTTTTTCTCCAATATTACTAGGGTGTACCCTAGTAATTAGCTGTAGCAATGTGGATTATCAAATGAAAACTCGTGAATATGAAATATAATTATTGTAATAAATCTGAAATAAAATTATTATAAACACATTAAAGTTTTCAATTTTCTCCATTTTTGTTTTTTTTTTATTTTCAAGAAATCCGATTATTTATTTTTTTTAATAATAATGTTTTCATATAACAACACCTTAAATGTAATATTGCAATCATAAAACTTACATATTTTTCTAGCAAACTTGTTCTTATGACCGTACCAAAAAAATCGAAACAAAAGTCATTGGTGATTAGTGAGAGAGGCAGGGGAGGTTTGTTTGACAGTATCGAAAATACTGAAGAAAGGTCACGTAGAACAGGTCATGTAGACAGGACGACAGGTATCAAAAAGTGGATGACAGTGGACGAGGTTTTACTGTCTTCGCTTCTATAAAAGGCATATAAAATTTAAAAATTTGTCTCAAAAATTTCTACGTTATTTTGCTAATACTCTTGTAGCTCTTAAGCTTTTGGCTTTAATAAAACATGGGTAAGAACCACCGCTTTCTAAATAATGAGCCAGGCATTCTATTGAAGAACAGCACTCAAATCAGCTTACTTATTCAGGAATTACGGTAACACAGACAACCACACAGACAGAGAAATAAACTTATTTACCTTTTTAAAAAACTAAAAGAAAAACAATGTAAATTGAATAAACTTTACTGAATAAAAAAAAACTATCATGCATACATTAAATAATAAGAATGCAAATTAGCTAACAATTCACAGCACTAAACTGCACTTGAACATAAATATGGTGTTTATGGCGTTTGGTCTCGTAAATATCGTACTGCGCCATATTTTGAGACTTAGTTGAGTTGCGCGTGCGCATTGCGGCTATTATTGTCGGTTTGACAAGTTATCGCGAACAATACAAATATCTCGATTTGAAATACTGAGAAATGTTTGCTATATTGAAACTACTGTTAGAATACTTATCTTACCATCAAAATTATATTTTTCAGCTTCACGCTGTATCCCGCACGTGACAGGATAGGCAGAGGGCATTTAGAAACCTGGTTTTCAGATACTCTGTTCCATTTCCCACTTACCGCCCTATTTGAGGCATTGCGTGTTGAGTGGCGTAACTCAACACCGCACTTTGCCTTATTAACAGAATTGCCGAAGAAATGAAACAAATAATAATATATTTATAAATAAATAAATAAATTAGGTTCTCCAGTGGGGATCGATTTCACAATCTGCTGTGTTTACAGTCTCAGACTTATTTAGCAAAAAATTCTGAAGATAAAAGGCGGTATTGAGTTTCACCAATTATCAATAACTTGAAAAATGAGCACTCATTTTTATGTTGCATTGCTGCTCTTGCAATTTGTGTATAAATTAAATCAATTGAGTTCTACAATGCATATTTTCTATCACATTTTTTTGATCTCTCTCATTTAGAATGGAAAATCGCCAGTGAAATTATTAAAATTAAGATAAATATTCTGTACTTAAATTTCATTGAATTGAATTTAGACATCGCGGAAGACCAGACATACCTCCACCACTCCACTTGAGTGTCAAAAAAGTTTTTATAGCCATATAAAAATCACATAACTTTTGTAACTCATAAACCAAAATATAAAGGAGAACCCGATTCTGTATTCACAAAAGGCCTATACTAATTTAAATACAAAAAATTCAATAGCTCTCGCCCTTTGTCCCAGTTAATTATGATATCATACATCAATTCTACAAAGGCCTATTAAAATATCGTCAAAATTAAAGGGTCTCGTCAAAATGTGATGCGGTTTTACTTCCTTGTATTTAATTTTCTGGTGTGTTATTTTTTTGGAGTATTTTTTTTTGGTGTGTGCTTGGTTATATTTTTTATGTGTTTTTGTGTGTTATAGATACAAGTTTACACATTAAAATCTTGTTTTTTTTTTTAATTTCTTTTTTTTTTTTTAATTTACCATATGGTATAAAAACACACACAATTAAATGTAAAATTAGTAATTAATATATATAAAGAAAGCTTTCTTAAGCAACTATTATATATTAATTAACGAATTCTGTGTCTCATATGCTGGTTTACCAGACACTTGACTATCTGTAAAAATGTAAAATTTTTAATCAACAGATGAAATTAAATTCACCATTTGGTACGTAATCAGGGCATATAGAAAAAACCTCGAGTAAAAACAAGCCGTATTGACTGACAGAAGCCAACGTCATAATTTGTTTGCTTAGTGCTGGGTCATGGTAACAATTCATTCCCCTCAATGGAATCGTACCTATTGTCACGTTTACACATAATCTCATTGCGCCATATGAGCCTTAACGATTTATTTTTTTCTCAATTTGAATATTACATACTGCATTACTTTCTACACAGTCAACCTTGGACTATAAAAAAAGTCGATAACTCATACAAATGGATTATACCAAATACCGTATTATTACCGTATTATTCAAAATCTCAACCCCGAGAGGAAGTATTAAGTGTCAAACATATTAGTTACGAGTTTGAAAAGAGATATTGTGCGTGTTTCCATTGTTTTTGACGTCACGATAATAAATAATCATCTTAGAATAATAAGAAATTATTAGTTTAATGACTATTCAATTTCTTCTAGGGAACCTAATTTAAGGTAATCCGTTTCCTACTGTCTACCAAAATTTTTAAGATATTGTTGGTCGAGTTGCGGAACTCAACGCCGCCCTTTTTTACCTGAACGGGGAACTCATTTTTTTCTTTTCAAATAAGTAATTACGATAAAATATAACAGTTCGAGATTGGAATTAGAGCATTATAACTAGAAATAAAACTTTTTCTTCATATTTTTATCATATTGTGATTAAAACCTGTATTCGCCGTAAAAAAATAAAAAGATAGATAAATATGTAGAAAATTTTAGTAAAAAAGAGTATGCATTTTAGTTCGAATTATAATGTATCTGTGGTAAAAAGAAGACAACGCGTGGTGTTGATGTCCCTAGCTCACCTTATTGGGCAGTAACTGGGGAACAGTCTTTACGGCTACTCTACATACCGTTTCGCGATACAGCAAGTACCAATAAAAAAATATTAATTCAATGTATTTTATGTAATTATAAGACTTACTTATATTTTACCTGAGTAAATTTCAACTAAAACTTGTTTCACACATTTTGATACCTGATATTACCGTGATATTTTTTTAAAAATATTATCTATTGGTTTTAATTATCATTCATGGCAATGGACACAAACTCCCACGACAATAGGCACACAAATATGTACACACCTAAAACCACATGGGTGATCTTTTCATATATTCTTTTCTGAACTTACCTTAATAGCTATACTGGTCTCATAATACGGTTGAAACTGAGATGAATTCAATTTGTGACGTATTCTTTAGTGAAAATTGTTAAATATATTTGTTTTAGCTCCACGCTGTGGAGGAGGGAACTATGACAATTTAATGTTGAGGCATTGTGGAACGGTAACGGAATCCCTATTTTCCGCAGAATTTGACACATTACGTGTTGAGTGACGGAAACGAACGCCGCGCTTTGCCTCATTGTCAAAATGAAGAATATTAATGTTGAAAATAATACTATTATGCAGATATTTTAACAAATTTTGGCTTTTATGGTCCATCGTTTTCAAAGAAAAATAGATTACCAGTTTTGGACTGTAATAGAAAATAAACAAAACGATAATTGAAAAATGGAGCCGGAGTTAACATTGTTGTAAGAATTTAGCGTTATCGCTAGGGTTTTAAAGTGTACTTGTATATAGAAAAGTTTAGTGTAATCTGTTTGATAATTATAACTGTGACTCACTGTAATTAGTAATGTTATTGCGATTCAGATATTTTAGAGACTGTCCTGATTTATATATATATATATATATATATATATATATATATATATATATATATATATATATATATATATATATATATATATATATATATATATATATATATATATATATATATATATATATATAATAATTTACTTATTAAGAAAACAAAGAAAAATTTTAATCGTACCGGGATTTCAAAGGGTGCCGTTTCGTGAAAGTTTCTTCTGTCATTGTTTTCAAAATAATTACTTTTCTTTCATAAGTGTGGCTTAACATTTTAAAAATGATAAAAATATCAAAAAAAATGCTTAAAATCCCAAATGCTTGTGTTTGTGTAAGTAAAAATTATAAAATAAAAAACGATATATAATTTCTGTACATTAATTTAAAATTTGAGATAATATTTAAACCATATAAAAGTTGCTTGTCTTATATACCATTTTGTGGCCATTTTGATTTTAGAAACAAACTGATTTTCAAAATTCTAATTCTTAATTTTAACTAACAATGTCTGCCTAAGTAGGTCCATAAAATACATGTAATGGGATCCCCCATTCCTCACTAAATCTAGAATGGAAATGAACCCATATCTGTCGGGTCAGTGTCATAATAATTTTATTTAAGCTTTACGCTGTATCCCGCACATGGCAGGGTAGGCAGAGGGAACTTGGGAACCTAGTGTTACCATACTCCGTTCCGTTCCCCACCTTCCACCGGTTTTGAGGCATTGCTTGTTGAATGGCGGAACTCAATGTTGCGTTTTTGCCTTATTACCAGAGCGAAGTATTAAAAATATTAAATACTTCTTTTGCATATATAAAATATGTTTACTTCTTCTAATGGGGATCGAGCCAACAATCTCTTTTACAGTCCTTACGCCACGACAGCCCTCAACAAAACTATGATAATGTATTTAAAAGAAACATAATTAGAAAATTATAAAATTTCTCCATTGGAAATAGTTTAAATAGTTCTATACAAGCCGAATGTTGAATAAAAGCATTCGTTTGAATCTTACAAAGGTACAAGACATTTTTGAGTCAATCACAATGCCGTAGTGTTTTTTGTCAACGTGGGTTATTACAGCTTATCGAGCTTAGGAGCGGGCCTCGTAAACATGTCATCGGCACGATTATACATACCGACAAGTGTGGCCATGATGTATAACCTATATATTTGTTTATTTATTTTTTCTTATTGTTATAGCTTCACGCTGTATCCCGCACTAGACAGGGTAGGCAGAGGGAACCCGGGAATCTAGTGTTAAGACACTCCATACCGCAATTTCCGCCGAATTTGAGGCATTGCGTATTGAGTGACGGAAGTCATCGCCGCGCTTTTGCCTTTTTACCAGAGCGAAGAAATTAAACATTAAATATTTAAATTGAGAATATTAAATATTTCATTTCCTCTGGTTTCGAACCCAGACGCTTGTGCCGCTGCGCCACAACAGGCCTATTTGTTTTATGTATAGAAATAGTATTTATACAATAGTACTGATGTATAAGAATAATGATTATTATTTATTTATTTATTTATCATTTATTGTACACTTTATCAAAATGCACAACATGCGGAATTAACGCTGTAAAGCATTCTCTGTCAGCGAAAAAAAAGAGTAATAGAGAGGATCAAAATTACAACAAATTTACTTAGGGACTTTAGCAGAACGCCTCTACAATGACAAGAAAAAAAATCAATTTAGATAATACGTAAAAATAACTAAAAGAAGTGAGAATAACTAAGTGGAGAACGGAACAGAGTGTCTCACCACTAGGTTTTTTCCTGTTTCCTTCTGCCTACCCTGCTATGTGCAGGATACAACGTGAAGCTGAAAAAAGAAAAAAAAGGAGAAAATATCGAAAAGACATTAAATCAAATAATTGCCGTCATATTTCCTGGTCACCCGACACTCTCGTCCTTCGCCGGTCTAAACCTTCGATATTATTTACAGAGATTTATGGGATAACACAACAGAATGTTAGTCTATCTTTGTGTCCTCGTAATGTATGATATCATGATCAGCTCGCGCTTTGCCGATCTTCATATTTAAACTTTTATTGTTCAGGATGTTTATTTTATGTGTTTTTTTTCTATTGAATTTTGTGGTCTGCGTAACGGCACAAGCGTGTGACTGTAACCTACGGGTTCTGGGTTCGATCCCCACTCGAGGAAGTGAAATATTTAATATTTTCAATTTAAATATTTAATGTTTCATTTCTATGCTCTGGCAATAAAGCAAAAGCGCGGTGTTGAGTTCGGTCACTCAACACGCAATGCCTCGAAAATTCGGTGGAAAGTTGGGAACAAAAGTGGAACGGAGTGTCTTAACACTAGGTTCCCTAGTTCCCTCTGCCTACCTTGCCACGCGCGAATTTTGATGAAGAAATACTTTATGATTTGTCATAGTTTTATAGTGTTGCTAATAGTTAAATTTCGATACGTACGTAATTTCGATTCCCAACGCGTAATATAATATTGATCTTTTTAGTTTTTTTACGAGCTGTGCCACACATTACGAAAAGTCGGCGTTAAGTGAAAAACGAGTGTCTCAACACTATATTTTTACTCTACATTCGTTCCTAATTACGGAATGACGCTGAATCTAAAATTAATGTTCACAATATTGGATTCGATCCCTACAGCGTTTCCTCGATCTGGATTTTAGGTACAAACGCAAAACCCTGTCACTGTCTACTAGATCTTTATATATGCTCTACAAAAGCTAAGATTTTATGTTGATATACGTTCAGTACCTATAGAAATTATTAATACTTTTAAAATGATTAATAATAGCAGTACTAAAATAAAAAAAAAACGACGTGTCGTAGCAGTGTAGGTAGAGTTAATTTGGAAACCTAATGTAGAGACACTCCGTTTCATTCCTCACTTAAAATAAAAACAAAAAAAAAAAAATTGTTTTAGTTTCACGCTGTATTCTATACAAGGCAGGGTAGGTAGAAGGAACCCTGCGTTTGCCTGCAATTGCGTGTTGAGTCGCGGAACTCAACGCCGCGCTTTGCGTTATGCCAGAGCGAAAAAATGAAAAAAAAAATAATATTTAGATATGCGTTAGTAGGGAACGAAAGTTTCCTCATTTTTCACTAGGTTTTCAAATTAAAAATAATATATATATATATATATATATATATATATATATATATATATATATATATATATATATATATATATATATATATATATATATATATATATATATATATATATATATATATATATCACAAGGTAATAATAATAAAAATAAAATTTCTTTTCTTTATTAGGCGGCTTATTACGGTTTTCTAAAAATGAAGAAATTTAAGTTAAGGAACTATTTAAAGTTAAGACCATTGTGGCAGAAAGACATAGCGACTGACTTTACAGGCGACGGTTCTAGTTTCGATTCCCGCTCGAGAGTAAATTTTATTTTCTCTATCTTAATATCAAATAACAAGGCAAAGCTCGACGGCGTTGAGGTTCTACTCAGCAAGCAATATGTCTGAAATAAGAGAAAAGTGGAGAATGACGTGTTTTAATACTAAATTCTCCTCGCTTATCCTTGCGTGAAAAACATAAACCTGCTTTCTTTAAAACAAAGAAATATTTATGAGAAATAAAAAAATACCATTAACGCTACTTCGACCAATCAATACG
This sequence comes from Eueides tales michaeli, assembly GCA_018249855.1. Lineage (NCBI taxonomy): Eukaryota > Metazoa > Arthropoda > Insecta > Lepidoptera > Nymphalidae > Eueides > Eueides tales. Next base: position 4,629 of record DWMZ01003356.1, on the reverse strand, counting down.
CAGTTGAAAAAAAAAAATAAAAAATGAGAAATCAGTAAAGAAACCTTACAATATTTTTTAAATAATTATTACGATATCCTTTTTCATTCATTGACTTGAGGTAATTCGTCATTTTTTTTTTAATTTTGACAACATGGCGACCGGTAAGCACATAACCCTCCTTTGCATGATGCAGTCAAAAAGAAAGGCTATTCCAACATTCATAGAAACAAACAGAAAATTTTATCTATGTATATCAAAAACATCGATATAATTCCAAAGACTTTAAATACAATAGGTTTTGTAAGCGAAGCTCTACTATTTCTTGATCTGGATTCCTGCGGTCATATATATTTCAAATGACAAACAGGCGGTTGGTTTCATTCTTGTGGTTTTCTTTAACGTTTTCAATTCTATGTTTAACTGTTATTACTATATAGTTAATGTTGGTAACAATTTATTAGTGAACTAGCGATTTTTTGTGGCTTTAATTGTTTTTTTTTTTAAATAAATCTGCCCTTTATCTGGTTACGGTATTTGTTTCAGCTTTACGTCCTATCCAAAATATGGCAGGGTAGGCAGACTAAACTTGAGAGGATAGTGTTAAAACACTCCGTTTCGTTCTCCACTTTCCGCCGAATTTGAATTATTGCTTGTTGAGAGGTGGAACTCAAAGCCGATTTTCCTTATTACTAGAGTGAGAAAATGAAACATTAAATATTTAAATTGAAAATATTAAATATTTCATTTCCTCGAGTGGGGATCGAACCCACAACCTATTGGTTACAGTCACACACCTATGCCGCTGCGCCACGACATGCCTCAATGTAAAATAAAAACAAAAAAAAATGTAATATCTTATACATAATACAATTTCATACAAATTATCCATTTGTAGTTACTCAATCTAGCGCGTAGTGCGTACGTGTAGTCTCAATGTATTCTTAATCCTGATTTAAAAAGAAGAATATTGTAAGTTTGGTGTGTCTGCATGTCTGTGGCACCCTAACTTCTCAATTAGTATCCCCACTATAGAGCGGTTTATAGGATTTCATACCTGAGGAGGTAAAAAAGAGACTCTTATTATTGTCGATCAACATTAATATATGTAGAAGGTAATGATAACTATCACAAGCTTGATGTTTTTGATGCTTTTGATACCTTTAAAAATTAATGAATGCCTTCAAAGTTAAGTTTGTTAATTTTATCTGTTTTTCTTCCTCCCGTAAGCGGGTCGACTCGCACTTGATTAGTTTCATTTTTAATCAAAAGTCTTGTTCGTGTCCTTAACTTATGAAAATTGTACTAACTTGAGGCTCACAAGCATTTAGCATCATGACAAAGTGGTTTTTGGGTTGGCGAATTATAATGTAAAAAAATAGTAGCTACAATCATCCATGAGCACGTAATAGGTTTACCAGAGGTATTCCAATCATGTTCATAAGTGATGTGCCCCGCATTTGTGAAAAATAATAAGGCTTTCATAGTAGTACCGAAGCTAACTTCAATCGCAAAGATTATACATGAAATTGGCATTCAAGAATGAGCTCTTCCATTGCCTAGTGCTGGTTAAACGATAAGTCACGGCGTTAAGTTCCGCTACTCAAAGGTTCTTGCAAAAAAGATGCGTGAATATTGGAATCCTTTTTTATGAAAAAAACAAAACAAAGGAAAAAAAGGCTGGCCCTTAACATGGAGGAACATGCGCTTTTTGAAGGTACCTTTTTAGTATGGACCGGAAATACAGGCGCAGGTGTGCAGGTTAGGTAGGTCCACAGTAGAGTGGCGCTTAGATGGAGGTTCCCATCGAATCTTAAGTCTACATCCATTTTGCCCCTAATATATATATAGAATATAAAGTTTTTTTTAGTCTGAACATTAATCATCGCAAATCTGCCAGTTCGCGCCATCATTATCGACGCTCGTTGAAATCATTAGTGCGGCATCATTATTTATCATATTGTACAGCTCTTGAATGACGAACAATTGATTTTACTTGTGGGAATTGTATTAATACGATTAATTTTATCTGTTATTCGCTATTATGTACCGCCTACAGTAGAACATCGTGGGTTCAAATCCTACGCCTTATTTTATAGTGAAATTTAATAATATTAGTACTTTAGAAGGTAAATATTTTTTTTGGAGGAATACATTCTTATAGGTCATTTGGAATTTGTAAAATATTTTAACGTAAAATTTATTTAAGGTAGTGTAAAAAAGTAACAGAAGACTAATCTATAATATTTAAAGTATTTATCTGTCTGTCTGTTTACTTGTTCGCATATATCTTCTGAACTACTGCATGATATAGGCTATACTTACTAAGGCAAAATATATATAGGCTATACTTACAAAGTCAAGTATTCTCATCAAACCTCCTTGAAATTGTCATACATGTGCTTAGCATCTTTGAGCAAGAGGCGCAGTTTCAAATCCTGCTCTTTTAAAAAACGGATGTTCTGTCAGTTGCGAGTTGAATTTGCGCAATTAAGGTTCCACATCAATTAGACGATCGTAGGTAAACAGTAAGTACAACTTATAAATAAAACTTCATTATGGATTAATACAATCAATTTTTTTTTAGAAATAAATTTCTTTAAATATAAATGCGGGCTTATGCACTTATTTTGTCTGATATGAAATACAAATCTAAGTTTGTAATATTCAATAACATTTTTGATGTTTACGATTATTATATATTTGAATTGAAACATTGATCCGTAATAAAATTCACGGTCTACTGTAAAGTATTCAAAACGTCGGTTTTCCAAAAATGTTTAAAATTCAATATATGTATACGTCATTAATCCGGTAATATTTGTTTCATTTAAAATTTCCAATACTTTTTCTACGAAATACCTATATATCTTCAATTTTAATTTTTTTTTGTACGAAGAAAGTTTCTCTTTATACCAAATTTTGATAACTAACGGTATATATATATATATATATATATATATATATATATATATATATATATATATATATATATATATATATATATATATATATATACTCTTAACAAATGGACCGACAGACAGCAAATTTTTTTTAAAAGGGTTTTTTGATATACGGAACCCTAAACTTGTAAAGAAAACATGGCTCATAATAATACCAAAATTATATATGTATGTAATCGTTAAAATTTGTACGAAAGTGCATTAGGATGTCCGTCACGTATAAGTAACTCGGTCCATATATGAAACTTTTAACAAGCACAAATTTTAAAGATGATTTACATTGTGCGCTTTTTATACGTTATTGCGACAGTTGTTTTCATAAATATTTTCAAAGTTCATTATTCTAAAATATTTACGGAAACATAATTATATTAAAGGATAAATGTATCGTTTAGATTCTTGTAAAACACGAGGGTGAGAACGTGGCTTAGCAGCTTACCCGAAGCTTATCGAATCCCACAATTTTATAATATAACTTGTAGATTTGCTAAATATATGAATAAATAATTAAATAAATAATAAAAAAATCTAGAAAATGTATATATTCAATAATTATGTAAAATAACAAGATTACATCAGCAGCGACATTGACTTACGCCACTAACCTCGAAATGCCTTGCCACACCTCGAAAATCGGCGTAAATATGGGGACTATCCCTATGGGGTCTATCCCGCATATAACAGGGCAGGCAGGGTGCCTACCTTATTGTATGCGGGATAGAGCGTGAAGTAGCTAGAAAATTAATTGCAAGATTGCAATTAAAGAATATATTATATAGATTTTACAGTAATGTATTCTTTTTCTAGCAGCTAATGTATTTTTTTTTGGCACCTTGCCTGTCCTGTTATATTGCTTTCTCTTATAAAAAATATCCTTTTTTTTATAAGACAAAACAATATTTAATTTTCTTTAGTATTAAGACAGGAAAGAGCTTGAAATAACACTTGTCACAAAAATAAAGCTCATTAAGAACTTGTTAGCCATTAACTTGACATATGTTAGTTTCTTGGAATAAAAAATATATCATTTAAATAAAATGTTGCTTAAATATTTAATTAATGAACATATTTTTTTTTTAACTTCACTTAACGTACACATGTAACAGACTAGAGGTAGAGGCATTGCTTTGTTTTAATAAGACAAAGCGCGGTGTTAAGTTTCACCAGACGCGTCTCTTAATTCAGTTAGAAAGGAGAAAACGTAGAATATATTGATACAAGGTTCTATCTGCCTAACCTATTATAAAAAATCAAGTAATTATTATTCTTATCAGCTTCACGCTGAATCCCGCACAAGGTAAGGTAGGCAGAGGGAACCCGGGAACCTAGTGTTGAGACACTCCGTTCCACTTCCGTTCCCCACATTCCGCCGAATTTGAAGTATTGTGTGTTGAGTGGCGGAACTCAACGCCGCGCTTTGCCTTATTACCAGAGCGAGGAAATGAAAACATTAAATATTTAAATTGAAAATATTAAATATTTCATTTCCTCGAGTGGGGATCGAATCAGAATCTGTCGGTTACAGGCAACGCTCGTACCGCTGCGCCACAACAGGCCTCATTAATCGTGATTTATGACCTATTATATTCTAGATAATTTAGTAAAGAATAATGTTCATATAAGACTTCAAAGGTAAATAATAGGTAAATTCTCACAACTATCGGCCGGAAGGATAAAGGTAATTCTG
>DWMZ01003355.1:0-12834 GCA_018249855.1 Eueides tales michaeli | reverse complement strand
ATATATATATATATATATATATATATATATATATATATATATATATATATATATATATATATATATATATATATATATATATATATATATATATATATATATATATATATATATATAATACAAAGTATTAAACTAGTTATTTTTTTTTAGTATATTAGGTAGGTATAGAAAATTTAGCAAGTGACACTCAACATCACACCATTTAATTGGTAATATAGTCAGAGGAAATATAGCGTAAGACTATACTTTTTTTTAGCTTCACACTGTATCTCGCACATGGCAGTTTGGGCAGATAAACTTCAGACCTAATGTTAAGACACTCCGTTCCGCTTGCGTTCTCCACTTTCCACCGAATTTGAGGCATTGCGTATTGAGTGGCGGAACTCAGCACCGCGCTTATGCCTTATTACCAGGGCGAAGAAATGAAACATTAAATATTCAAATAAACTCACACTAAAGCATAGTGGCTAAGTTAAAAATACTTAGTAAATACATTTAATTTATTGTTTTCGAGTATCATGACTCCACTGAAAATAATGGCAAAAGCCGAGACGATGTTTAACTTCATCAATAGCTTCTTACTTCTTGTTGACTTGCGCAGCTTGCCTACCACTTCAAAATATATTATTTGTCCCTTTGAACCTCCAAATTGCTTTTGTTCTTATTATACAATTTCTCGATGGAACATTTTTGAAGTATGTAATTCTTTCAGGAATGAAAGTCTTACTGTGAACAAGGCTTGTTATTCGGTTGTGATCGAGAATGAAGATGAATTATATTCTTTTTCGTGTTCAATAAAGTTATTATTATATATAAAAACATCATAGTTTCGTGATAACGTACCAGACGTATTATGATGTTACTTCAAAATTAACCTTCTTTTCAGCTTCACGCTGTAACTCGCACATAATATATGCATTGGGAACTTGGGAACCTTGTGCTAAGACACTTCATTCACATAAAGACATTTTCGTTCCCCAACTTCAGAAAAATCATTGAGACTTTACGTGTTGAGTGGTGGAACTCAACGTAAATGAAAATATGAAATATTTTATTTCCTATGTGGAAACAGTACCACATAACCTACTGTTATATATATTATGCATACTTGTGCCTTTGTGCCACGAACGATCCCAAATTGCTTGCATACTTAGTGATAACGTGTTATAATGTATATAAAATAGACCTATTTTTAACATCACACTGTATCTACCACATGTCAGAGTAGGCAGAGGGATCTTAGACACCAAAAGTTAAGACACTCCACTCCATTTCCTACTTTCCGCCGAATTAGAAGCATGTTGAGTGGCGGAACTCAACGCCGCGTTTTACCTTGTTACCAAAGTGAAGAGATGAAAATATTAAATATTTAATTTAAAAATATTAAATATTTCACTCCTTCAAATGGAATCGAGCCCACAACCTGTCGTTTGCAGTCACACGCTTGTATCCCTACGACCCAATAGGCCTCGATAGACTTACAGAACACAAATGAAATACACAAATTTAAATACATGTTGCTTTAGTATAAAAAGATAACATGGAATAAATGTTCATTTTCTCATTATAAAACAGTAAAAATATAAATAATGAAGTTAAGATAGTATCAGAGTCCGTAAATATATTTGATGCACGAATACGTGATTGTGAGGCGAGGCGTGTACGTTTATGAAAAACTGATGATAAATTGTGATGAGATTCGTGACCCAGCTATCCGGTGTATCGGACAAGTTGAATCGATAGTAAAACAAAAGTATTTTTTCATAGTCATTCATCTCCCACAATAGGTGTAACTGGATTTTAATTGTGTTTATTAAATCATATTGCAAGAAAAGTGAGTGAGGCCCGAGTGCGACTGTAGGCCTGATAGGTTGTGGGTTCGATCCCCACTCGATTTAATATTTTCATATCAACGCCATTTAATACGCAATACCTTATATTCGGCGAAAATTAGGGAAAGAAACGGAGTGTCTAGACTCTTAGTTCTCAAGGTCCCTCTGCCTATCCTTCCACGTGCGGGATACAGCGTGAAGCTGAAAAAAAGGGAAGTTGTAATATGGAGCTATGAGCTGTTTTTTCTAGACTCAGTCGCCTTACAAAATCTACCTACGCTAAAATTACTTAAAGGTGACCATTATGAGATTCATCCTCACCTTGTAATATTCTCATTTCCCCGCTCTAGCGTAGGCGTAGGCGTATATATTGCACCAATAAACATGTATTACCACCAAATTAGGCCAAAAAAGACAACAAGGTATCTTGAGACTAAGTTTTCTCTCTCTGACCTGTATATGGGTATATAACATAAAATGAAATAAAATGTGAAAATGTTTTAAAAGGTAAATAAATTAATACTTAATGCAACAATAGCACTTAAGGATATGTGAAATTATAAAATTATTTGTAAAACTAATATTGAACATCCCAACCCAAAATTTACATAAATATGCTAGCAGACCCACGCAGCATCGCCCGCTTGGACTATACGAATATTTATTTAATATTATTTATGTGTATTGATTGGAAGTTGATTAATTATTTTAATATGGTTATTGTTACGTACGTAAAAATTACGTACGTTACGTACTTAAAAATCGCAATTTATACTAACCTTTCATTATTAGTCTCATTAAAGTTGTTTCAGCTTTTCCGAGGACTAGCCCGGACAAACAGGGAAAAATTTAAAACCTGTTTGTTTGTGTTTTGTAATATCGTTTGGTATCACTTAGAAAAATATGGGTAATTTGAAATCACATGCATATACATTTTATTTATAAAACCAACATAAAATACTTTTACGTTACCTATATTACTGTAAATTAAATTTTAAAATAAAAAATAATAAATTAAATTATATATATAAAATTAAATTAAATTTTATACAATTTTTACTTATTCTATTATAAATGCAAACCATTATATCTTTAATAAATTTAAACATATCATCAACACTGAAGCTGAAAGAGCTTTATAACTAGTTTAAAACTTAAGGTGTAGACTTCTCGACAAGCTTTATTAAAGTTTTGCACTAGACTCCTATAATTTGTTTTGAATTCTCCCTTGCACTTTTCCACAAAAGTAAAACGCCGTTTTAGACATGAAACGGAAATGAATTAAGATTCTCTAAAATATATTTTCTAATATATAACGAATATAATATGAAATAATATGATAAGATATTTACTGGAGCAGGGACATAAACGAGTAAGTTCAGTATTTTTACTATTTTTAAAGTGTTATTCCACACTTAGGAAAGAAAAATACTAAATTTAAAAACGTATAAAAATTTGAACAAAGCAGGATTTGAACCTGCGCCTCTAGAAATCCGTCCAAGCCCTCTGACCACTAAGCCTAGCCTAGCCATGGACTGAATGGTCAGAGCGCTTGGACTGATTCCAAGAGGCGCAGGTTCAAATCCTGCTTCGTTCAAATTTTTGGAGTAAGTTCAAATTTGGAGTAAGTTCAGTTTCCACTCGTGGGAATTAAATATATTTTATTTCCACTTCTGGACTCGTAGAAACGAGACAAATCGCGGAGTTGAGTTCCGCCGCCCAACAAGTTCTGCTTCAAGAGTTCTACGAAAGTGGGAATCGGTGTCTTAATGAGAACACGAAGAAATGGAAATATGAAATATTATATACATATTATGAAATTCCATTTTGTATTCAAGACAGACGACGCGTAAACTACCGTAACATACTCGTAAGTTTTGAACATATGACCTACTTGAATACAAGTTCTGAAATGTAATTGAAAGTTGCAGAGACACTGCATGAAATTTTCAATTTTAAGATCTTGCAGAAATCTTTTAAAGTTGAAGTGACCACAAGTTTGCTATATCAAATTCACTAATATGAATCGAATACTTCAAATGGTGGAAATTAAGTGACAATTTATTCCCCGACTGGAAATTGATCCCGTAACCTTAGCGTTTCCAGACACCAGACCGCTACGCCACAACGGCTTCGCTTTTATGTTCTAAGCATTTTGATCTATTTTTAAATTTGAATTTCTTTCGGGCTCGATATTAAGTACCTACTTGCAATACAAATTAGCTGTGTAGAAGGTTAAAGGTTCATACACTTTATACGTCGATTTCTGCTTTAGACTTACTTTGTTAAACCATTTAGATGATATTTCAAATTTGATCTGTACTAAATTATTATACAAAATTTCAATACGTCTTAACACGGAGTGTCTAAACACTAGGTTCCCGGGTTCCCTCTGCTTAACCTGCTTCGTGCGAGATACAGCGTGATGCTATAAAAAAAAAAAAAAAAAAAAAAAATAAATATATATATATATATCACAAAACACTTTTATATATATATATATATATATATATATATATATATATATATATATATATATATATATTTACATTTACATGCCTTTTTTTTAATTAGTTTGGTGTTGAATGTATCCTGCACATGGAAGGGTAGACAGAGCGAATTTGGGAACATTTGAAAATCTAATTTCAAATCACTCCGTTACTAGTAAGACAATTTAGTTTTCCACTTTTCACCGTATTTACAGTATTGCGCGTTAAACAGCTTCACCTCTTAACCAGATCGAAGATATTAAGCTTTCCATTCCTTCGAAATGAGATGGAACCTGTCAAGTTTACAATAACACCCTGTTACTGCTGCACCATGACAGGGCCCAATTACTTGATAGAATAAAAAGTTATATATAGAAGCTCACAATTATTATATCAATCACGTTCTCTATACAATCAATCAAGTTAAATCACTTTTAAACGCAATAAATCGTTACAACATATCGTTAATTACCGACTAGCGTAATGTAATATATCTATCTATCTGTTCATACAGGTTAGCTAGTTAATAGCTATTCTCATTGAATCCTATATAAAATACATAAAAACAATAGTTGTAAGAAATTCGTGTATTTTAAAGAAATCGCGTGGCAAAAGCGTATTCTACGTAACTGCAAAGAGAGGGGGGTGTAGGTTTTATTACCACTCAGGGGAACAAAAAATTAAAATTAACTTTGCACGGAACTCAAATTGATGACCGTCTTAACGATCCCGAAGCAATTCTTAACAGATATTTTTTTCAATAAACATTAATACTATCCAATGCTTAAAGCAATGGAAAAGGGGCAATAAATTTCAACCGACATTCCTTTGCCTTAGTTCTAGCATTTTATTGTTTGTAAGAGAAATACGGCATACCTTCCTTTTCTGTTTCATATCCCTAAGCGTCTCGCGTAAAATTTAGATATGTAAAATATCAATAAGGAAAAATATTCTTAAAAAATAAAACTTTAATCCATAGAGTGTTAAAGTAATATTTTATACATTCCCACAACAACAAGCATCGATTTGACAATCAAACGCTGTCCCAATGCTAAACGATAACATCAAATATTAATTTAAAAATGATTTACCATGCCCTTAAGAACTGGATTGCTTTGTTCTAGCGAAGTCGAATCTCCCCGGCTTCCGAATAGCCTCTTATAAAATAAAACAATATACATCTAAGAATTTCGCAAATAAGATAAGCTTGCTGGGTAAGAAATACTAAATATTTGTTAAAATCAGTTTGGCCCGACCCTTTCTTTGTGTGTGAATAACGTTACGGCCTTTCCATGCTGCTCACGTAGCTTCTGCTGTTTGCGTGTACTCAACCTAATCTCACGCTTACCCTTGATAGATCTTCTTGGTGAAATATTAATTTTATGTATATACTTTTTCAAAATTATTATTATTATAAAGAGTACTTCATTCATTCATTTAATTAATTCATTCATTTCATTCATTCATTCATTCATTCATTTCATTCATTCATTCATTTCATTCATTCATTCATTCATTTATCATTATTATTATCATTATCAGCTTCAAGCTGCATCCCGCATATGGGTAGGGGTAGGCAGAGCGAGCTGGGGAACCTAGCGCTAAGACGTTCCGTTCCAATTCACACTTTCCGCCGAATTTGAGGCATTGCGTGTTGAGTAGCGGAACTCAGTAAAATATGTTATCTACATTATATTCTTAAACTTTTATTTACTAATTTCAATCACTTGTTTGTTCTAATAACATTATTATTTTAAGACAATACGATCATTACATTGGAAATTAAAAATTCAGCCAAATATATAAAATAATTGTACCAATTTTGCCGAACTAAATATTTTAATGGACGTTACTTTTTTATTTATTAACCGATTTAAATAATACAAACATTAAAATATAGTAGTGAAAAATGCATTTAAATCTAGTTAGCCATTTCTGAGATACAAATGCACAGACAATCAGATAAACAGACAAAAAAAATAAAAATAACTATAATAGGCCCTATTACTTGATTTTTTTAAATATATCTTCCATGTACAGACACTGATCAGTTACAGATTTGTCATAATTATAGATAATGTTAAAATATGTTAATTGTAAATTAATAGTTTCAGAAACCATATAATAAATTAGCGAACTTCATCCCAGACCTTATTTTTTTGCTTTATTCTGTCAAACAATGTGATAAATATTTATAAGGGACAGAAATAAGTGAAACTACAAAAAAAAACAAAGTCAATAGTGACTATTTAAACAAGAATTGGATATATTCAATCAACAGCAAGTAATCAGGGGCAGAAGAAATTCCATAGATAGCCAGCCCGTCGGTAGCTGTCTAATGGAATCGATACGATTAAATCTGCCCTGACTTCTATCTCGCCATTTAGTAGAATTGCCTCAGGTTTTCCGTAAACGCCGCACCGTTCTTGTTAAAGTAACTTATTAACTTTCTTTGATAGCCTTCCAGTTATATCAAATAACAAATTTAAAATTTAATGTATTATCTATTTGCTTTACAATTATTTAAGTACGTTATCTTTTTCTTGGAACAGAATAAAAATAAAAATTAATGTGAGACGTTATAATGGCTCAGGATATAATGCGTGTCTACATTTTCGTAGACTAACATTATTTGAATATTTATAGGCATACAACTGTGTCTTCTATTATACAAAAAAACTTTGCTACATAAAAACTTAAAAGAGAAAAGCAAGCCCAGTACTTTAGAAATTATTATAGGAAATTATTGAACAACACACATTTGACGGCTGACTTATCCTATTTTATTTTCAATCAAATGACATTCGCTAGAAGGATTCAATAAAACAAGAATCTGGAATTTATAAATATAAATGTTAATAAAATCAGCTTCATGTTTTCCCAGATAGCGGGGATTCCCTTTGCTTTGTGTAGGATATAGCGTGAAGAGGTAAAAATATCTATAATGAGTATGAAAAATTGACAAAATATTTGCTTAAGCAATTTAAGCAATTTTATTACTTCAATCATTTTTAAATACGTAATGGTTTTTATTTGTTACATTTTGACGATACAGTGTCTAAAGCTCGATGTGGTGAATAAGGTCAAGGGAAATTAGATAATTAGCAGGTAATGCTATTGCCAATTATTGCCAAATTAGGTAATTAGCAGGTAATGCTATTAACATTTTCAGAACTAAGGCTAGTCAACTGATGTACGAATGTTCATTCCACACTGTGACACACAATGTAACACAATCGTACATACATAAACAGATTAACACATTACCCTCCTTTAGACCGCGCAATCAAGTTAAATAAACATTACATTATCAATAACTGGATATCATTTACTTTCTTCAAAGTTATTAAAGAAAACACAACTATTCTTGTTTCACAAGCACCTACAATCTATACATGCATACAAGTATAAATATGTTTATATATCAATATTCCTTTCTACGATTTTTACTTTTGTGAATTATGTGATAAAATTTACATACGTGGTCATAACAATTTTATTAAATGCATAGATTACGAGAACGATGAACATAAAATTTTCACACCAGTATAAAAATATTCCTTGTAAAATATTATAGGGGAGCGTTGGGAGGGCCTCTGTCAAGCTTGAACACGGGGGAATTTCAACCTCTTGTTGCGAATTCATAAGTCATAAAGAACAAGAACATAAATTTAAAACTTTTTAGCTTTAATGCTTTACTTTATTTATTATTTTTTAAGAACGTGCTTCAAAAATAGATTACATATTTAGGGTTTTCATATGTAAATTATTTTTAATATTTTCTTTCTTAAGTGTGGAATATTTTTTATTTATATGTGGGAAAAATATTTAATAAATACCATTCTAAATATAAAAAAATCAACCAAATTAGTGGCGTATAAAGAGCATTTTACATTTTTGGAAACCGGATGTTTCCAAACCTTTGCAATGACCATGAACTACTTTTATGCGGATAAATTTATAACTTTTAAAATGTGTAATAAATGTGGAAATCAAAGATCTTATTATATAGTATTCTCTTGTTCAAACGATATTTCTAATTAATTATATTATGTCGGCGGTAAATTGTAAGTATCCCCCTTACAGAATTGTGAAAAATAATAATTTATACAAAACTTATTTGAATTTCGACTTAGTTTGATGAGAATGTTTAGCTTAGGTAGACAGAGGGCTGTTAGGTTTTTGTGTTTCGCTAAAAGTTACATCGTTAAACTCTGCTAAATAGGGAAATAAAAAAATATCAACTGAGCAGTACCTACTGTAATAATATATCTTCGAAAGAACGCTTTATTGTTTCTCTTTTTTGTAGCTTCACGCTGTATTTCGCACATGGCAGGGTAGGCAGAGGGAACTTGGGAACCTAGTGTTAAGACACTCCTTTCCACTTCCGTTCCCCACTTTCCAACTTTTCACTTGACAATATTAAATATTTCATTTCCTCGAGTGGAGATCGATCCCACGACCTGTCGCTCAAAACCTCAGGCCTTTATTGATTCAATTTTATTATTACATTTTCTTGGGCGTACAATCTTTGCGACAGTTAAAAATATTTTTGTATATCTATATTTTCATTGAATTTAAGCGCTTTATGTTCGCAAATAAGAACTATTAAGAACTTTAAAATTAAAATATTTCCCAGACTATCTTATATATATTATACTAAGCACGATAAGAATATTATACAGATTCATTTTCACTAATACATAGAAACCCTAAGTTATAAGTGTGAACTAATTTAAGCACAAACCTGTTCATCAAACATATTATTTAATAATCTATATAGATATATATAGTTACTATTTTTATAAAGCAATATCAAATTTTGTGACCAAAACCAATAAAATTGACAATAATTTAGAACATTTTATTACTTAGTTATAAAATTTGTTCTAGTTTTTTACAGTAAACTTTTTTAGTTATTTGTCTTTCTGAGCTATCTAAAACGATATTTATGAAAATACTAAAAATTGCTAGTTCGAAGCTCAGATTGAATATTCAAATACCAAACCAAACCATTTTTTATTGTACGATAAATCCGTTTCCAATTTCAGCCATTTTGTCAGTTTTTGCTGTATTTATAAATGGAGTGGCTTCTATTTTAAATGATAACAGCAAATTGGGAAATAAAACTTTTGCTGATATTTTATAAAAAAGTTATAACACCATATGCATAACACATTTATAAAAAATATTTTATTGTGTAATACTAATATTATTTATGATTTATCTCCTAAAAGATTATTTCTATATGTTTTAATTTATTAACTGTTCGTCTATTTTGAAATATTGCTTCGAAGAAAAATATATTGACATGAATATTAAAAAATATATATTCATAGACAAAAAAGAGAAGAAAATTTATATAAAATTAAGTAAAGGCCACATTAGTTTTAAACAACTACCACTACTTTTCCTCAAAAATATTTGTATCGTTATTTGTATTGCTGAGCTAGCGGAAGTAGGGCCATCGAGTATGGGCTGAGCCGTACAGACGCCGACATATGAATAATTTGGCGGCAGATTTGGCAAGCCTCCTTGGAAACGATCCCAATTCCCGAATGAGCTCATCTTTTACTACCTCATATCTCATTAACGTTATCTGTGTAGAACATTCTATACGCTTGAACTTTTTATGTTAGGATCTAAATAAAAATTGATATAGTATTAAATATAGCAGGATACTGTATATAAAGTAAACCAAGTGTTAATTGCGTTTCCCAATTTCTCTTTAATTTTTAAGTTTTTATATGTTTGAGGATTGGACCTCTTATCACCGCTTTTTCTTTAAAAACGAGGAAGTGAAAATGATTCAGTTACAGTGGGGATCGAACCCAGAACTGTCGATGTTACAATCAAATGTTGTGACGTTGAGCCACTACGAATTTCAAATTAATTTTATTAAGGTTTTGATTTGAATAAGATGGCTCAAATATCATAATTTTGATTTTTAACTATATTGTTATGTTATTTATTGATTCTAGCAACACTGGCCATTTTAGAGTTTGAATAATGTTGATAAGCAATTTCTGTTAAGATTTAGAAAATTAAAGATCTAGGACATCTCGTAACATCTGATGCAGATCAAAAATCAATAAGTATGATGAGTGTTTTCTGTTGACAAATAATAAACGAAGATCTAGAATATTTGTGTTTCAACTGAAAGTAGTTCATAATGATTTTTTCTATTATTTTTTAAATGCAAAACTTCTGCGAATATAGACTATTTAAAAGTGGCTTATAGGGGATTTACAAAATATTTTTTTAAAAATAAAAGAGTTACGTCAATTTAAAAAAAATAGTTCGACAAAATAACTACATTTTTTAATTCGTTTAGTTCAAATTTTACTTTTCAATGTAAAAATATTGTCTTAAAAGTGATAATTTTATTAAAACAAGAAAGTAATTGAGATTAGCAACTGAAATGCGAGCAAAGCAAAGCGGGCGAGTTCCTAGCAGTATTTAAAAACGAATAAAAAAACATATAAAAAAGATATTACAAAATGGCAACTGAGAACAATGTAAACTAAATCTAAACAACTACCAACATTGTCTTAAATTTATTCATTTCCTTGTTATTTTATTTTATTAATTTGGCAGCGAGAGAGTTTAATATTTATTTTCAGTTTATTTCAGTTCTTTAGTTATCGCGTTTCGAGCATATAATCAAGCACAAAATTACTTTTTCAATGTCACGTTGTACGGAGAACACATAAGAAGACCGTTATACCTTATGTATCTACACAAAAGATGTAAATTTTAGAGGACAAACATTAAGGAGCATTGAACATTTTGAGGAACAAGACTTTCTGAGGATGAACATTATACAAAGGACGAATTACTTCAAGGCAGGAGATGAGTGCCGCTGACCCTGATCTTAGCCAAGTCCACAGGCGTACATATATATATTCAAAGCTCAAGCGACAAATGATTGTTATAGTTATATTTATGTTGTTATATGATATACCTTATATTATAGTGTTATATGTGACACTATATGTAAGCGATTTTAGGTTAATATGACAAGGGTACTTTCAAAAGCGCGTCTATCGTCCACCTTAAATGCTGGCAACGGACCTATAGCTCCTCTCTCTACAGGCCAGTAGACAGCGTTTATCGCTTACCATCAGGTGAACACGTTCATTTACCTTCTTTTCTCCCAAAAGGAAAAGAAATGGTTTATTCCTAAAATTTATCTTACTGTATTAATATCATTTACATGAAAATACTTAATCTAGGGTGAGTGTTACACACCAAAAGTCACTTCGCATAAAAATTTAAGCTAAGTCTTAATTACATGCAATTTGTGCAAAACGTGTTCCTGCTGTTTTTGTACGAGCTTTTTACAGCGAGCTTTGTGTCAGTAATTACTGTTTAGGTGCTAATAGTTATTTTAATTACCGTTATTTTATAAGAGATTTTCCATTCTTTAAGTTATTTAAAAGAGCTTAATGAAGTTATACTTTTTTTTACGTACATTATTTAAATGCCTTCTAGATATTTATTTAACAGTCTACCAGCCCGCGCCTTCACCCGCTTGAATTACAATTTAAAATATGATAGTGTAATTCAAGCTTATAAAATATAAACTCATTTCAACTACTTTCACAAGAAAGAGAGATTAGAACAATCTAATGATGTTATCACTTTTAAGATAACTTTTTACATATATTTTAAACTAAAATTTCAGTTACATGATTAAGTTTTTGAACATAATATTTTAATTGGGCGTAACTTTCTTATTTATTAACCGATTAATTAAAAAAAAACACTACATGCTAAATGGAGGTTGCAATAATATAATAGTGAAAACTGCATTTAAATCTGATTGTTCTCAAGAACTACGCGGCGTAGAACACTGAAATTCGGCATGTATATGTATATAATATACGAGAGTACTAATATAATATGCGTTTTGTCTCATTACCAAAATCATCCGCCCGAATAATAATCCAGCAAACGGTTCATTTACAGCCACACACAGTATCACGACACCACGCTCTATATCTCTATATTTGTATAAGTGTACTTCTAAGTATTTTAATAATATTTCAAAACGACATTCTAAGTCTAAGAAGCTTATGAAAGTTCTATCCACTATGAAAAATGTACTGCCCATTTAATCTACAGACTATTCAATTGGAATAAGCTCTTTACATCGAATACTTGGCAATTGAGTCAATCTAATATAGATTTACTCGTGTAGGAAATTGTCCGTTCTGTTAAAGCTATGTTCCGTGAATAACTTGTAAGTCAGTGTTTTAGAAGGCGTCTACAGAACAATATTGTTTTAAACAATGTATGGAATGCCATATCAATTACTGGTTATATTTTTCATTATTTTATAAGGTGAATTTTCCGCCAAGTTAACATTCCTCCAACTTAACTTAACTTATATATGTATATATATATATATATATATATATATATATATATATATATATATATATATATATATATATATATATATATATATATATATATATATATATATATATATATATATATATATATAT
>DWMZ01003354.1:0-12836 GCA_018249855.1 Eueides tales michaeli | reverse complement strand
AGCAATAACGACGTTGCAACTGCTAACGTGGTGTCCGATTTAGTGAGCGTGCCAATGTTTATTGGCAGTATCAATAATTCGGCCAATTTCTGAGTGTGCTTACGGATTTAAAATGTTAAATTGAACATAGTATTTTTCGATAAAAAATGAATGGAGTATGTGGTGTAGCCAATGAAGATGGTTTAAGCATTTTCAGCAATCGAAGAAAGTCACGATAGTGATATTGACGTGGAACATCAAAATAATTTTCATACTCGTGATGCAAACGCTCTGACCCGTCCGTACTGTAAGCACTAATCAAATCAGAAGTGACGTCATAGACACACGAATTATATCACACGTTGGTACTCTATGAGCGCTGTCTGCACCATTCAAAGCGGCTTGTATATGAAATATAGAATACTTAAAGAAATGAAAATTATAACTTATTTATTTTTTATTTCATTATAAAATAACAAGACAATGTCAAAACTGACAAAAAATGTTTTTTTTATTAAAGTCCGAATACGGTTAAATATTAGGGAAATGTTTTGAAAATTTACTATTAATGTGTAATATATGAGTTGCATAATATGTAACAAATAATAATTCGTAAATTTATTTTATTATATAGTACCGTTACTATCTTAAATTACATATAGTAAAACGGAACGTTCATGAAATCTCAAACAAAAATGTCACCGACAAAGTAAATTGCGTATTATGGCTGCGTGCTGTTTATTATTACATTGTGTAATTACTTGATGTAAATGTGTATATAACAAATTGTGTAGTGTACTTAAGTAATTTAAAATATTTAATACGACAATTTTGACTTCCTCTTAAGTGCTTTAAAGTGTAAATTGGAAATGAACGAAATACATACAAATACTTGAATTATATTGTGCAATTATCTCGAAAACGACTTTTACGGGGGTACATTTAAATAATATATAAGACGTAAGTAGAATTATCTATCTATCGATTAATCTCAATGCATGGGTTATGGATCATAGCCATTTCAAGATGGCTGCCATTGATTTTCTATGATTTGTTTATTTTCTTTTTCAGTATATAATAGGTATATACAACATTTAAGGTGTCATTGTAAGCTTAATATAAAATATATGATCCGTATATAAATTTATATTTAAGAAAATCATTTGGCCTGATTCAATATGATGTCATTAAAGGTTGTTGAACCTGTCAAAACATGTCCCAAATAGGTAAATGCATGATACAATATTTTTTTCTTACTGTATTTAGTAATATTTTTGCTATTATAAAATGTATTCTATATAACTATTATATCTTTTACGTAGCTTTAATAATAAACAAAGACTTTATAAATTGTAACTTCACATTTTTATTTTAACTTGGTTTAGTTCTTTCAAAAAGCAAAAGCTTTTCTATTTACTTTGGAACTTGATACAGGGTAATAAGAAATTTAAATGCTATTTAAAATATAAGTTGATTAGAAATATGTTTAGAGAGTAATAAAATATTTTCTAAACATTTCAAAAAAATAAAGGATTTTGTAATTAACTAAAGAATTTTAACAATTTAATAATACCAATAGTGAATGATTTTATTTAACGGAGAAGATAAGCTTTTATACATACATACATACATAGCTTCACGCTGTATCCCGCACATGGCAGGGTAGGCAGAGGGAACTCGGGAACCTAGTGTTAAGACACTCTGTTCCACTTCACATTCCCCATTTTGCACAGAATTTGAAGCATTGCGTGTTGAGTGGCAGAACTCAACTTATTACCAGAGCGAAAAAATGAAACATTAAATATTTGAAATTTAAAATATTAAATATTTTATTTCTTCGAGTGGGGATCGTACCCACAACCTCTCCGTTACAGTCACACACTTGTGCCAATGGGCCACAACAGGGCTCAGACTTTATGTTTTGAGATATACTCGATATGTTTGTTGTCCATCTATCTTTATTTTAATTATTAACAAAGTATTTCTTATGATCATATTTTATTTTAATGAAAACAAAATTAAAAAGTAATTATTACTTTAAACAAATCAAGTAATTTGTATATGTGAAGTTGTGTGACCTGCCCAGTTATGTGTGTCATACAGAATGCTCCTTTATTTTAATATTAACCAATTGACAATGTTTATATGGAACATGCTAAGAAACAGAATATTTTTCCTAATTTGGCGGAAAGTGGGGAATAGAAGTTTCTTTATGGGATTTGAGTGTCTTAACACTAGGTTTCCAAGCTTCCTCTGCCTGAAAAAAAAAATTAGTAACTGTTTTTTTTGTCACCCTGAGCAACTCATCTGCTTATGGTCTTGTGACTGATTGCAGATTAAAATGGGAAAAAAAGTAACCATATTATTAAAATTGTTTTTATATACATTGTGTAAAACATAAAAACTATTGTTGTATATCGTGGGATGACAAGTAAAACTCATTATTTACATTTGTAGTTAGAGGTTTTAAACTTTATTTTGTTAGTAAAAATCAAATGTTAGTCATAGATCATTGAATTTGTAGTGACTGTTTGAATAACGGATATCCTTCAAAACCTAAAATAACTTTTATAAAAAAAGTTAAATTATATTAGTCCCCACTCGCGGAAATGAAATATTAAATATTTTCAATTGAATTTTTTAATATTTCATTTCTTCGCTCTAGTAATAAGGCGAAAGTGATGGGTTAACTTCCGCCACTCAACACCCAATGCCTTAAATTTGGTGGTAAGTGGGTAATGTGAAGTGGAACAGAGTGTTTTACATGTTATTCCACAATATATTCTCTTTATATTTCTAATTTTCATTAACCATGTGCTTCTGGCCAATATTAACAAGTTGTGTTTGACTCATCATGCAATACCATGTAACTAATTAATTTGCTAATTGATTTTAATTGTTCCAATATAGTTCTCTCTGTCAAGCTATAACCTATTTTTAGAATGCTTAGTGCAAAAAAACTTATATTAGTTAGTGTTGGTGCGGGACTTTGTATGGGAAATTTTAATGTGCTTAAATGGCTTGCTTAAAAAATTATAAATGAAGAAATTAATTAATGAATTGGGAAAATTAGGCAAAAACTTTTTATTCATCAAAGTTATTAGTTGAAATATAGATAGTATTTGAGGACTGTTGTGGTGCAGTGGCATAAGAGTGTGACCGTAACAGACAGGTTGTGGGTTCAATCCCCACCCAAGGAAAATTTAATATTTTCAATTTAGATATTTAATGTTTTCATTTCTTCGGTCTGATAACAAGGCAAAACACGGCCTGGTATTAATATATTTTACATATTTAAGTGATATTCCACATTTAAGAAAGAAAAATACTTTTTTAGAAAACATAAAAATGTGAATATAGTGGGATTTGAGCACATACCTCTTTGGATACTGTCCATGTGCTCTGACCTATTGAGCCATACTCTCTTATCTGAAATTTTTTTTCTAAACATTGAGTGTTGAATGACAGAACTCAGCTCTCTGTCTTTTTAAAGTAAGTAAATGGAAATATGAATCTATTTTATTTATTATTTCTACTACAGAGTCATAATGGATATGTATTGCATCCAAAAACAATTTATCTTTTAATCTATAATTATAATATATTTGTAACTGATCTCTGTCTGAAGATATATACTAGGAAAAATCTTTTAGTGGACCTTTATTAACGTAATGGGGCTTTAAATATTGATTTTTTAAATTTTTGACTGTTTTTCTATTTATCTGTGTGTTTGTACGCAATAATCTCACTACTCCACTAACTAGGCTAATTGGATTTATATGCACTATTATGTTGTGGAAACCTTCACTCAATATTTAGTGTTTGTTATATTTAAATTGGTTAAAAAAAAAATGAAAAAGTTATGATAATTTGAAATATTAACATTGGACAAAAATAGCTACAAAATTTTTGTTCATTTAGCTGAAATTTTAGTTTTTAATGTAATTTATGTCATTAGAATATGTTTAACATTTTAGTAAATAAAATAATGTAATTCAAGCAGGCAAAGCCACGGGTGGTTCGTTAGTGTATAGATATAATTGGGAGCTCTTTTCCTCTAAGTGATGACTTTGTCTATTAAATGTTAATTAATTTGTGTAGACAGGATAAAGCAATGTCATAGCATATCATTACCTAAACAATTACATCATATTTATATTTAGATCAAAACTGACTAAAGTAGGGTTTCATTAATTTATGTTTTTGATACAATTTTGTATACATCTTCCTCTTGAATTATTCTATTGTTGAAAACCACATTGAAGTCTGTTGTGTTAGTCGCAAATTGTTGAAGTTGTTTGAAGAATTGGAGATTGAACAATTTTAATTAAAATTAAAATTGTTTTTAAATACATTTTAAAGGTGTTTTTTAAATAACTTACTATATTTAGGTATATATACAATTATAAATTTTGAATAGACACAGTTTAGTTAACAAAGTAATCGCCAAAAATAATTGTATATGTTATGTATTACCAAATCATCTAGTAAAGTGTTTCTATTTATCTACAAATTGCGGTGTTAAATTTCACTAATCAGTATGCAATATATCAAGTTCTATTTTCTTTTTTCTTAAATGTTTCACTTGTAAAGTAAAAATATCACAAAATACATGACTTGAGTTTCTTTTAAGGAACCTAATGTTAAGACATTCTGTTCCTTTCCTCAATTTTTGCCGAATTTGAGATATTGCATGTTGAGTGGCGCAACTAAACGCCGCGCTTTGCCTTATTACCAGAGCGACGAAATGAAACATTAAATATTTAAGTTGAAAATATTAAATATATCATGTCAGACAGTTGTGCCCCTGAGCCACAACAGGCCTTAATTAATTATAAATAACGCAAAATCTCTGTAAAATAATGGGAAATTGAAGGGTTTTTAACTTAAAATGAAAGTTAATGTTTATTTTTCTTCTTTTTTGTAGATGGTAGTTCGCTGGGCGAACCACACATAGTTGGCAAGTAACAGTACAACAATGGGTCAACAAACATCAAGGAAAAGTAAGTCATTTTCGAAATTTAACTTACTTTCTTACTTTTTTTTTATCTAATTATTAGGTAAAAAGTGGGGATTGGAACGGAGTGACTTAACACGAGGTTCCCAAGTTCCCTCCCTTGCGTACTCTGTCAAGTGCAGGATACAGTGTGAAGCCAAAAAAAAAAAGAAATGTATTACTTTGTTACTTGTAACATTATTTTACTCAGTTTCTGGTTGTATTTCCGTAGCAGGATAGGCAGAGGGAATCTGGGAACTTAGTTCCTTTTCGGAACATTATCTTAGATTCCCCATAATAGTTTTTATATGTTTTAGAGAAAATAGATAGAGTATAGTTCGCTATGTTCTCATCATTCATTTAATGAGTTTTTTTTTTGTTTTTTAATGCAAGATGCTTATGACACATAAGTTTGATTTGTCCTCCTTTCAGTAGCTCCTCAGTCTACATTTTTTTAAACATTAATTTTTTTTATCGAAGCCTTGTTTGTTTGTCTGCATTGTTTCATGAAATTCGGATTAGGAATTTAAGAGCTGCAAGTATTTTTCTAATATAAGGTAGTGATATTATGGGTCAGGAGATTTTTAAAATTTTTTTTTTTATCTTCACGCTGTATCCTGCACATCGCACGGTAGGCAAAGGGAAAAGGGTACCTGGTGTTAAAACATTCTCATTTAATTGAATAATTATAAATATTCTGAATCGAATGGAGTACAAATAAAATAAAGTTTTATATATATATGTAGTTATTAAAATGTGTTTAAACTATTTTTGCTGTCGACTCCAAAAAAGTTGCGTTGAGTTCCGTCACTCAAATTCGGAACGGAAGTGGAGCGGAGTGTCTTAACACTAGGTGTTACAGTTCCCTCTGCCTACCCCGCCGCCTGTGCGGGATACAGCGTGAAGCTGAATCTCGAGTCCACAAAAGATTCGAGTTACGAAATAGAATTTAGGTGATAACAAGCCTAAATCCTAGAATGCCCATAAATAGTCTAGGATAGGCCTCGATTGATCTGTTTGTTGCACATGCGTCGTGTGATGAATGCGTCATACCAGATAACTGGTTATATAATTTTATTTGATCTTAAATCTTTTAACAGATTATATTATATATTTTATTTAGTGCTTAGAGATTTTTATATTATAGAGCCCTGTTGTGTCACAGCTGCGTGTGACTGTAATCGACAGGTTGTAGGTCGAACCTACACCCCACTCGAGGAAATGAAATGTTTCGTATTTTCAATTTAAATATATAACGTTTCATTCCTTCGCTCTGGTGACAAGGTAAATGCGCGGCGTTGAGTTCCGCCACTCAATACGCAATGCCTCAAATTCTGCGGTAAGTGGGGAACGGAAGTGGAACGGAGTGTCTTAATACTAGGTTCCCAAGTTCCCTCTGCCTACCCTGCCGTGTGCGGGATACAGCGTGAAGGTGAGAGAGAGAGAGATTATATATTTTGAAAAACAAAAAGAGAGGTCTGACTGTGTGTCTGTATGTGACACCGTAACTCCTAAATTAATGAATGGATGGATTTGAATGCAGTATGTTGTTATTGAAAGTCTTGTTCATAGCGATGGTTCTTAACTATGTTTTATGAAAATCGCTATAGCAATTTAGGAGACAAGAGTATTATTAACAATATCCACCTAAATTAGAGACAGTGCGTATTCATTGGTGAAACTCAACGCCGCACTCTGTCAGAGCTGATAATTAGATATCAATTTCGAACAAAGCCATAACCATCGTTTATAACCTAACGTTGCCCCAGTGCGTCATAATAGCCAATTCTTTCCCATTTAATTTAGTGGTTTAACACTTTTATTTACTTCGAATTGTATAATTTATATAAACATTTTTTTCCTCGGTTTAGAAGACGTATAGAAATTTGAACCGGCGCCTCTTGGGAATTGTTCAAATGCTTTATCACAAAACCATCCGGTCACAAGCCACGTCACAAATTCTTATACGTTAACTAACTATGTATATAGTTAAGCTTCAAATACTTCTATACGTTTAAATGTTCACCTTTTTGTTATACCGCGCATGGTAGGTTAAGTAAAGGGAACTTGGGAACCTAAAGTTCTCTAAGTCGCGTTCCCCCATTTTAAGCTGAATTTAAGGCATTGCGTGTTGAGTGGCGGAACTCGTCGCGCTTTGCCTTGCTTTTTTTTACTTCGAGTGAGCATCAAACCCACAACCTGTGTGTTAACAGTCACACGCTTGTAGTCCTGCGCCATAACATGCCCCCGATAAAAGCTATTTTTTTTTTCTTAATTTACAATAAAAGTTTTTATTTTTTGGGATACCCTATTCAACTTCAGTACAGGCTATTACATTTTGTAAACTCCATTCGACGCATGTGCAACAAGTTGATCAATCCAGCTCGATACTCGATTTATTTATAGCAGTGCACTGTGAGATAGGCTTTAGAGAACGTTCGTCCTGGGAACACATACCTCTGAAAGTCTCCCTCTGTTTCCTGTATCTAGTGTTAAGACACTCCGTTCTCCACTTATCTACGTATTTGAGTGTTGATTTGTGGAGCTTGCTACGGTTTGCTTCGGATTGAGAGAATTATTTAAGTTTTCTATATAATTTAATTTTTACAATATAGATATTGAGATTTTGGTGTTGATTGTTTTTTTTTTTTTGACTAATATGTTAAGTCGTGCGATGCGTCATATAGAAGGTGTGTATATTTGTTAATTGTTGTTAATTATGATTACAATATTAGTTTATATATTATGTAGTAAAATATATATCGAATTCGGCGGAGAGTGAGGAACAGAATATAGTGTATTAACAGGTTCCCAAGTTCCCTCTGCCTACCCTGCCAAGATCGGTATACAGCGTAAAGCTGAAATACAGATATATGTATATCGAAATTTGGTAGATTTTTGTATCGATATTTGTTTATGTATCTTTTGAAGGACACGCTTAAGCATTGTCTAGGCGCAAGGGTACAAGGTTGCGACTGTAAACGCGACAGGTTGTTGGTTCGAACCCCACAAGAGGTTTTTTTTTATTTTTTTTTTTCATTTCTTCGTTCTTGAGTCGAGGTTTAAAAACGTATAAAAATTTGAATGAAGCTCCGTCGAAATTCTTATACGCTTGTTACAGAGGCGCGGGTTCAAATCCTGCTTCGTTCAAGTATATATAAATTTACTATTTTTCTTTCCTAAGTGCAGAATAATACTTTAAAAATAGTAAAAATATCTCTATAGATTGAAAACTAAAATAAATACGGCGTTGAGTTTCGCCTCATATATTTAAAAAAAAAAAACACTTTTTTTAAAGGTGGTGAGTGCACATGCGGATGCGGAGCTTGGGAGAGGCGGAGATACGCAGAATCGCCGAGCAGCGTCCATCGATATGTCAGCGCTGTTACCGACAGGTGAGGCTCTATAAATTTTTCATTTTTTGTTTTTCAGAAAAAGCTTTATATATTTGGTGTGTGTTTCTTTCTGTACAAGTGATATGTGAACTGCGGCGTTGAGCTCCGCTACCTTAACATGCAATGTTTCAATTGGGTGAAGCGTGAGGAACGGGGTATCTTATTTGTTCCTTTTTTGTTTAGTTTTGCTATAGCAGGCAATGAAAAAAGAAATTATGTTATTAACATTAAAATTAATAATAACAGCGCACATATTGTTGTATTTCAAAATTGTATTAATTGACTAGCGAGCCGTCTGTGGCTTCGCCCGCTTGGATTTACACAATTTTATTAACTAATCTCAATTACTTTCTTGTTCTAATAATATAATCACAATTAGGACAATATCTCTATACTAAATTTTAAAACGTATATAAATTTGAATGAAGCAGGATTTGAACCCGCGCCTCTTTCTCATCAATCTCCGTCGTAATTCTTATACGCTTGTTACAGAGGCGCGGGTTCAAATCCTGCTTCGTTCAAATTTATATACGTTTTTAAATTTACTATTTTTCTTTCCTAAGTGCAGAATAACACTTTAAAAATAGTAAAAATATCTCTATACATTGAAAAATAAAATATTAGCTAAATTATTAAAAATTTTGTTGCAATTTTAATATTTTCATATTTTCAATATTGACGTAACTTTATTATTTTTACACCGATTCAAACAAAACAAACACTAAATGTTGAGAGGTAAGGTTGTCTGTGGGTGAGGCATTTCTGAGATTAGCGCGTACAAACGCACCGACAAACATATAAATAAACACACAAAATGTTACTATTCTGGGCCATTTTACATTAAAATACATCTTCCATGTACAGACAGCGATCGGAATCCAAACCTACGACCATCGCGATAACATTTCCATTATTTTGCCACTTTGCCACAACGGCCTCACGATGGGTGGGTGATCGATTTATTTAAATATGACAAATGATTTTCGTAATGTTTAATTAGTATTTTATTTATACTATTTCTTCCCCCTTATTCTTTTTCACCTTCACACTGTATCCCACACATGGTGGAGTATACGGAGGGCACTTGGGAACCTAGTGTTAAAATACTCCTTTCCACTTGCGTTCCCCATGTTCCCCATTTTACCAGAGCGTAGAAATTATTTTTTTCAATTGCATATTTCATTTAAAGATATTATATATTTCATTTCCTCGTGTGGGGTCGAATCCACAATTTAACTCAATCAATTACACTATTTTATATACTAATCTCAATTATTTTGTTGTTCTAATAAAATGACCACTTTTAAGTATCTATATATAGAATATTAAAATAAGAAATGAATACTGAATGAATAAAAACATATGTAGAAATGAACCAAGAAATTGTGATTTTTGACGTAACATATTTATTTATAAACCGATTTAAAAAAGAAACACTTAATATTGAGAAATGGTAGCCAAAATATAATAGTGAAAACTGCATTTATATCTAGTTCATCGTTTCTGAGATTAGTGCGTACAAACGCACAGACAAACCAAAAGAACGTTCATTTTTTTTATATGACAAACGTTTTCGTTCGGTTTCCTTTTAAGATATTAAGTAAGCTATTTATATAAATATGTTGAGGATAATTATTAATTGTTTGTATCTAACTTAATATAATAATTAGGCTGGAGATTGTTCTATAGAATACAGTAATAAAGGCTCGAAAGTAAGGTGGCGCAGAGGCGCAAGCGTGTGACTATAACCGACAGGCTGTGGGTTCGATACACACTCGAGAAAATGAAATATTAAATATTTTCAATTTAAATATTTAATGTTTTCATTTCTTCGCACTAGTAACAAGGCAAAAGGCGGCGTTAAGCCTCGCCACTCAACACGCAATGCCTCAAATACGGCGGAAAGTGGGGAATGGAGTGTCTTAACACTAGGCTTCCCAAGCTCCATGCCATGTGCATCCCGCAGCGTGAAGCTGGAAAAAAAAACTAAATAATTAATTTAGTATTGAATGTTTTATTTGTGGTGGAAGACTATTCTTTAATGTGTAACACGTAACACTTTTTTTAGTGCGGTAGGTATGCACGCCTCCTTGCCCACCCCAGAACAATCTTTGCACATGATCTCACAAGTTTTGTTGAGAAAAAATTGCCTTGAAGAATTAAAAAGCCCCTATATACATATTTAACCAAAGTCAAATCCGGAACTATAGATATATTGTCTCCTCTGCCTACCCTGATGTGGAATTATATTTACATAAAATTTATTATATAATAGACTCAGGGAGAACACTAGGCAGTGTTGAGACACTCTGTTACCGAATGTGTTAAGCGACTGAGCTAAACGCTGCACTATCTTGTCAGAAAATATCTGTCTGTGTGTGGTTTATAGTTAGTTATTTCAGTATAAAATATTTAGCTAAAAAAAAATTGCCACAAAATGTTTATTCATTTAGTAAAAGGAAAATATTATTACCAAAAAAAGAAAATAATTGAGTTTGGAAATGAAATATTGTAATTCGAGCGGGCGAAGCCGCGGGCGGGTCACTAATGTCACATGTGATTTAGATAATTATATATATTATGTACCGTTTTGTAAAGATAAATAGTTCAGATGGAGATCGTTCCAATTAAAATCACATTAAATATGATTGTTTTTATCGTTTATTTTATTTTTAATTTAATTTTTATTGTTATTTTTATGTGTAATTTTTAAATTGTTGTCTGTTGTGGCGCAGGGGTGTGTAAGCGTGTGATTGTCAACGCGAGGGGTTGTGGGTTCGATGCCCACTCGAGGAAATTAAATATTTAATGTTTTTATTTTATCCCTGGTAAGAAAGCAAAGCGCTGCGTTGAGTTCCGCCACTTAATATATCTTAACGGAAGAGATAAAGTCGTCTCTGCTCCATTTGCTGATATACACTTATTTTACATAATATCTATTATATATTACATAATATTTATTTGAGGCCAGCGGCACAAGCGTGTGGCTGTAAACGACAGGTTCTGGATTCGATCCCCAGTCGAGGAAATGATGTATTCAATATTTTCAATTTAAATATTTAATGTTTCATTTCTTCGCTCTGGTAATAAAACAAAGCGCGGCGTTGAGTTCCACCACTCAACACGCAATGCCTCAAAATTCGGCCGGAAAGTGGGGAACGGAACGGAGTGTCTTAACACTAGGTTCCCTCTGCCTACCCTGAATCGCGCGGGATACAG
Organism: Eueides tales michaeli; assembly: GCA_018249855.1. Lineage (NCBI taxonomy): Eukaryota > Metazoa > Arthropoda > Insecta > Lepidoptera > Nymphalidae > Eueides > Eueides tales. Next base: position 1,247 of record DWMZ01003354.1, on the reverse strand, counting down.
TGTGAAGCTTAAAAAAAACAAATAAACAAGTTTATTATGTAGTAGACACAGGGAGAACACTAGTTATTATTATTATTATACTAGTTATTATTATCGCAACACTACTTACTTACTGTATAGGCAGTGTTGCGATACTCTGTTCCTGACTTCTTACCGAATTTTTGAGACATTGCGTGTTGAGTGACGCAACTAAACGTTGCGCTGTCTTGTCAACAGAACAAAGTAATGAAAGTGATAAATATATTAATTTTCCTCCAGTGACAATTGAACCTCTTTTACTCAGCTTCACGCTTGATACCGCATATGGTTAACAGAGGGAACATGGGAACCTGGTGTTAAGACAGTCCCGCTCCTTTTCCCACTTGCCGCTGAATTTTACCTACTCAAATTGAACATATAACCTATCGAATTTTAATTTTTATATATATTTATAATAATTATTTACCATTTTCTTTTTTAATAGATGGAGTGGTAGAGAATGCGCGTGCAGGAGGCGCAGATGGCGCCGGCCGGCGTGCGTGTGCACGGCGTACAGGCGGGTCAGCGACGCGTGCCACGATGATAGGTATGCGGGTTTCAAATATATACTCAAGCTTCACGCTGTATCCCGCACACGGCAGGATAGGCAACTTTGGAACCTAGTGTTGAGACACTCCGTTTCGATCTCCACTTTCCGGCAATCTTGAGGCAGTGGGGGAATGCGCGACATGTTTTATATTAAAATATTTATGGACAACACTATTCCGTTACTTTATCAGTACTTTTTTGACAGACTTACGCGTATTATTGTGGTCGATGAGTTTGGCAGCTTTTAAATAAGTTTTGGTTTTGGACCATTTTGCGTTATTTTAGTTAAAATTCAGTTCAAAGTAAGAAAAGTAAGAAAAGTTTCATTAAGTTCAAAGTAAGAAAAGTTTTCATATTAAAATCTGGTTTTAGAACAGACGGTATATGTTAGGTAAAGAAGTTTGTGCTTGATTTTATTGCCCAATAAGGAAGGAGGATGTGTATACTTACATTGCGTTTCCTTTTATTTTGAATTCAATATAAACAGGTCTCGTAATAATCAGATACTTTACAATTGTATCAGCTTTGGTGATGTTATGTTTAATAATAATTAATCTGTAACTGATCGGTCTGTACATGGAATATATATATATATATATATATATATATATATATATATATATATATATATATATATATATATATTAGGGCGTTTCAAAAAAAAAAAAAATTTTTTTTTT
>DWMZ01003353.1:0-12838 GCA_018249855.1 Eueides tales michaeli | reverse complement strand
ATATAGATATATATGTATATATATATTTAATATATATAAAAAAACACACATATATATATATATATATATATATATATATATATATATATATATATATATATATATATATATATATATATATATATATATATATATATATATATCGAGTTGCCTGTATAAGGCTTAGATTCAACTTCTTACTATCTTAACCTATGATGCTTGAACCATTTGATCGCATACAACGTAGAGCCGTTTGAATCAGTGGGAACCCAATGATATATAAGGGGTTTTGATATTTTTGAATTTACTTAGAGACTTTTATTTCCCCGCTCTGGTTATATGATATAGCGCGGTTAAATAATCAACAATGTCTTCAAAGTAGGGGAACAGAGTAAATAAAAAAGTTGAGAACAAAATGCCTTACCTATAGAAGTCATGATACTAACAAATATGGCAAAAGACGTGTAAAATTGGCAAAAAAAACAGCTAGTTATAAGTTAATTTCCATAAACAAACTTAAAGAAAATAAATCACCAATAAAATACACTTTAAGATTTCTAAACAAAATATTCCACGAATTTGTACGTTCAAATATAGTCGTACAAGAATTTATACTAATCGTGTCATATTTCCTGCAAGCAATGGCACTTGCTATGGAAAGAACTTTGGGGTAAAAAACGTTCTGTTGTAATATACGGCGTTTATACTTTCCTTATTTTATCACATATGCTTTTGTTTATCTTTAATAACTTTTACTTTCTTGAGAAAACAAAAATATAAATTAAATATATTTTTAAAATATATTTTTTGTTTTCTCGCACTTGTGATAGGCAGAGCGCGGCGTTCAGGTCCGACACTCAACACGCAATGCCTACAGAACTCTGTAGAAAGTGGGGAACAGACACGAACTATGGTGACAGACTGACAGATCAAACTTTTAACACCTTTTTTATTGTATCGAAATTATTTTCCTGCTCTGATAAGGCTTACTGCGGCGTTAATTTTCACCAATAAATAAAAAATATATTATTTCTGACACAAATCCTCTTTGCCTCTCTTATTATATGAAAAGAATCTGTAAAGTTAAGTAAATTTAATTACATGAGCGTGGCGTTGGATTCCGCGTATTAGAAAAAATCTAGATGTCATATAAGAACGGCATTATCCACGTGTTCGCAAAATTTATCGCTTTAAGATATTGTGCAGAGAGCGACGCCACGAATAAACTTACTTCGAAACTATTTGTATTAATTTCGAACAATTTATATGGAAATTTCAGTTAAGATTTTAACTTTCATTTTAAATGTTAAACGGAATAAATGTTGCAATTAAAATTATTCGAGTACTGAGTTTTATGGAGCATTCTAGATATTTTTTTAGTAATTGTACGTAGGGTTTTATTTTTCTTGTGATTGTTATTCCTATTTGGAAAGTCATGAGCCTCGTTACGTTTCTCAAGCTCCGTTTTTTTCTGGATAACATATAGACTGGCGGAACTCAACGCCGCACTTTTCTTTGTTACTTAATCTAGGAAATAAATATAATTAATTTTTCTGAGTCAGAATCGAACTATCATCGTGCCACCAGTCAAACGTGCTTCTGTATACTACTAGAGCAGAAAAAAACTTACACTAGAAAAACAAATGTATCTTAATCTCATGGAATATTTAATACTAACTTTTCCTCACTGCGAGGGAAAATTATCTAAGTTGAAGGTACTTTTCCTCACTGGGGCTTGAGTTCCGCCACTCATTGATGCGATGCCTTAAAAAATCGACGAGAAGTGGGTAACAGAAGTGTCTCAAAGGGAACATAGTGCCTTAGCGTTCGGTTACCAAGTTCCATCCGCCTACTCTCGTATGTGAGTGAAACAGCGTAAACCTAACAAAGAATACTTTAATATTGAACTGGGATGCCCATATTAATTTGTATGAAACCCGAAACAAAGATCTGACATACTTTGCTAACAATATGTACGGATTGCTTTCATCCCTACTAATTGTCGCTCGTTTCGCTGACGCGGATTTATTTGAGCGTACATATAAAATATTTCAACAGTGTCTCTCAACCAAAACCATGTTTTGTCGTGACACATTTAATGATTTCAGAATTTTATTAAAAAAATATTTTCCATTTTCAATTAATATGGTTCATTTGTTTTGTTTTATTTCAATATTTGCAATTTAGACGCGTCATAAGCGTGTGACTGCAAGCGATAGTATCAGTTAGTAACAGTTCCGCCACTTAACACGCAACGCCTTAAATTTGACGGAAATAGAATGGAATATGTTACGACTAGGTTCCCAAGTTCCCTCTGCCTACCCTGCCACGCGCGGGGTACAGCGTTAAGCTAAAAAAAAATATTTGCCTGCATAAGCTGTTATATTTGACTGTTAAATTATTTTGGACACAATTTTTCTGTCAAATAAAAACTGTAGTAACAATCAACAGTATGATAATAAAATATTCTAATATAATACTTTATGCCACATTTTAAGAAACGAAGTTAACGAAACTTAGTAAGTAATGTTTAAATTTCTATATAATTGTCATCGTCGACCGCGGCCTGTCGTGACGCAGGGGCAGAGATTTTTTTTTTTTTAGTAGACAGAGAAAACGTAGAATCAAACGCAACGTGCAGGTGAAATATTAAATATTTTCATTTATTTACTATATTGATGGGGCAAAACGCGGCGTTGAGTTCTGCCACGCTATACGCAATAAATTGAGAACTGGATGAATGAAAATGGGGAATGGAAGTGTTTTAACACTAGATTACCAGCTACAGCCCCGAGTGAAAATTAAACCCCTTACCCTCTGGTTTACAGTCAGTTTATATTTTAGCCGAAATGAACAACATTTTAAACAAAAAATAAATAATAAATAATAAATATTATGAAGCTACTTTTGAATGTAAATGCGTTGGTTATTATTCCCACACAAATAAAAATGGGAAACAAATTGATAAAACAAAGAAAAATAATTTAAATTCAATTGAATACTTTATTTTGTACTATTTATTTGTTTAGTGTTATTACCAGAGCAGGAAAATTCAAATAATTCTTTACCCCTATTGAAGAATCGAACATATAACCTTAACGTTTAGAGTCACATACGAAGGCTTAAAGTAGTTTTATATTAAAAATAATTTTACATTAAACACACTGGTCTATATAGAAGCCACGTTGAAGTCTATCTAAAGGCAGGCCGAGATTCTATTCAGAGACGGTCATTCATCTCGGTCTGTGTATGTAAGCTTATGTCCGGTGATAACTTACAAAAAAATGTTTTAATTACTGTGAATACTAAAAAATACTTTATTAGAACATTTATAATTATTTGAAGGAGGGACTTGAACCCGCGTGGAATTTGAAAACAAATATTTAAGCAATGTTTCTCTTGAAGTTCTTTTAAACAATGGATGTGGCATATCTGTCGTTCTGACCACCATTTTTGGGGCATATTGCGGAGTGCAACTTGCTTTAGCAGTAATAAATAATGCAATAAACATGTGAAATGCACCAAAATTTCTTAATTTGATGCTGTTTTTAGCAGAGTTGGAAGAGATAAACTGGGAGGTTCCCCAGGTTACCTCTTCTCGGAACAGTATCTCTAAGACATTCTGTTCCCAATTAAGATACTTCCGTTCTCGACTATCTATCGAATTGAGAAGTGAGTAGTGGAACTCAACGCCGCGCTTCTTCTTACCACAGCGGAGAAGTGTAAATATTTAATATTTATTAAAAAATAACAAGACAAGCCGTTGAGTTATGCAATTTACTCATAATATCTTGAAAATTGGGCAGAGACTGACGAATCCTACATGCAGGATACAACGTGTGGCTATTACGTTATTATATTACAAGTTCCACTCAATACGCAATGTCTCCAAAATGAGAGTAGAAACTGGAGAATGAAGATGACGTAGGTCCTGTGACACTAGGGTCCCATGTTGTGTTTTGAAATTCAGCGAGATGCTATTTTAAATATTATTTTTTTAACTTCGCGAACTAATCAAATTAATCTAAAACTCATTACCGTTGAGCGATTTGTGACGATATCCGTTGAATTGTCATGGTTTGACAGGCGAATGAATCATAATACAAAGTTTTGCTTGCGCGGCATAAGATTTTAGGGGATTTTATATTTCATTTCTAAAGAATAAGATATAAAATCGACTATCCGCTATCTTCAATTATAACAGCTTGAAATAGATCATATCCGTCATGTCGCTCATTTTATTATATTACTATTTTATACTTAATTAAAGGATGGATTGGCGTAGAAATTAATTTGTAATATAATTGTGATTTTTTTTACGATTTTTGAAAATATCGTAAATTCTTTTCTCCATAAAATGTTTATAAGTTTCTAGATAATGTACAGAAATCGGTTGATCTTATTTTGGTATCGGATTCTGGTGTATTTTGGTATCGGATTCGAATTTTGGTATCGATTTGGTATCTGGTGTCTTTAAAAATCTTAGATTTCATCGACAGGTATGTTTGTTACAGATGTTTTTCATTATTTTTATCAGAACACTTAACATTTATTATAGTATTTCTGTTATAATTTTCCTGATCTTAAAACGGAAAGTCTCGAAAATCCAGCGAAAAAAGGGAAAGAAGTTTCTTAGCTTTAGGTTCCCTCTGCCTACCTTGCTTCAAGTAGGATAAAACGTGAATTTTTACATTTCCTTTATAAATGCTTTGTTGAATGAAATTTCTGCTGGAATTGTGAATAACACAAATTTTAATTTCCACTTCTTATCATAATTACAATCTCAAGAAAATTTTCTTCTTAACCGAGTTTGTATTCTTAAAAGTTAAGCTACTATAAAACAATTTGGTTTATTTTGTATACTAGCTTCTCGATGCGCATACCAAGGTAGCCCAAGGGCCCTGGTGAGCTTAGTGTTCCTCCAATTTGGGAGGAAACCCCTTTCCCCACTTTCCGAGGAATTTTTGAGACATTTGATGTTGAATGAAGGGCATGGAGTATTAAATTTAACACCGCGCTTTGTCATTTCTATAAATAAAAACTGAATATATTTATTACTTTATTACCCCCTCAGAATAAATAGAATCCACAACCTTCGGATTTTTCAGTCGCACAATTATGCCCAAGTGCCATGACAGCCTCTACTTTGATTAAATATTTTTTGCTTAACTCAATTTTTCTATTACTTATAGAGATATATTATAAACCTCAGTATAAACGAAATTAAACTAATGTTAACGTTTTATAATTACATTTTATAAGTACAATATTAAGTGTTGACTTGCCGATAATGCCCGCACATGGCGGCATAGGCAGAAGGAACTTGGAAACCTATAGTTAAGACACTTCTTTTTCAAATACTTAAATTGAATATATTTAAAAAATCATATCCTTGAGTGTGGATCTAACATCCTTAGGGTGTTGCCTGTGCCACTATAGGTTTCAGTTTATTATTGATTATCGATATGGGGCTCGAACAATAAAGGGAAATTTATTATAAAGGCGCCCCTAAAGTGTACACTTGGCTCGCAAGCTTACTCTGCTGAGAGCTCAAGATTATTAATATTTGTGTTTGCTCTAAAATTCTGAATCTCATAATAATAACGTTATTGAAGAGATGATTTTGGCTTACCTTCACGCTGTATCAAGCACATGGAAGAGTACATAAAGAGAATTTGGTAATTTAGTATTAAGGTACTCCGCTCCCTACTCTCCGTCAAATTTGAATTTTTGCGTACTGAATGGCAGAATTCCATGCCGCACTTTGCCTTCTTACTAGTGCGAAAAAATTAAATCATGAACCATTTAATTTTATTAAATTGGAATAGAAGCTACAACATGTAGTTTTCACAGTCGCATTTAACATTGAAAATTGTACCAGTGATAAGTCATTACGTTTTATACGGCACATCGGTTTACATAAAGTCAATAAATTTCAGCATCTTGAATCAAGACATGGTGTAAAGACACTATGTTCTCTCTGGCTGCCGTGTTGCATACGGTATCAAAAAATCACGCATACGGTATCAATCAATGCTTGTATGTTATTATAATATCGATTGCGTTGATTTTAAAATCACACTTTAAAATCAACGCAATCGATATTATAATAACATACAAGCATTATGTGAACGTTTTTGGTGTATTTTGTATGAAATTTGGCAATTAATCAAGACCTATCGTACGTGTACCTCTGATATTAATATTAAATATAAAAACTACTACAAATCTATTATTGTAATTAATTTCATACAATATAACAGCATACGCTCTAAATTTAAATTTGTCAACTTTTATAAGTAAATTTGTTCGGAATTCTCGATGGACGAATCTGATTCACCCTTTACCATCTTTTTATTTCTAAATAGCAAATTATTCAGATATAATAATTTCCGAATAATATATAAAAATCATATAGAATAACGTATAAAGTGTTCTTCCGTGAATCGATGGTAGCTTTTATTCATTTTAAGTTGTTCTAGTATATTTTTATAGTAATTTACATGTCCTCATCCTGTACAATGAGAATCCTCTGATTTCCCATAGGTGTAATGTATTGATTCTTCCCTGATTAAAAACGTTCTATGCACTATACAGGACTTATAGACAATATACATAAATATTCGTGTGACTGTAAATGACAGATTGAGGTTTCGATTCTTATTGGACGAGGTAAAACATAAAATATATTCAAATAAAAATATTTTATGTTTTCATTTCTTCGCTCTGGCAATAAAGCAAGCGCGGCATTGAGTTCCACCACTCAATACGCAATGCCTCAAATTTGGCGGAAATTAAAACTAAACTTAACCCTTTCCCAAGTTCCCTCTATACCCTGCCATGTGCGGCATACAGCGTAAAGGTGAGATAGAGAGAGTTCTGTGTTGTGACATGTGTTAAGGTTTTATTATTTACTAAAATCCTTGTGTTACTCGTATTTAGGCATTATTATCACTCTCTTCTTTAAGAGTGGTGATATCATCTGTTTTCTTCCACTCTTTCATTCATCATTCTAAACATGTGCATTTTTTACTTTTATTGCTTCACGAATAAAATACGTTTTTTTTTCAAAAAATAGCATATTCAGTTGAAAAAGTTGTAGCAAGAAAATTGTAGCTACTAGAGTGAGAAAAAAAATCCTCCGAGTGGAAACCCAATTATTATATTCAGTAATCTACATAAATCAGGCAAGACACTCCACACACACACACCACACTCATTCTCATTCTATTTCTCGTTGCTCATTGCTCGTTACCAGAGCGCGAACATGGAGAACAATGAAAATATAATTTAATTTATCCTCGAGTAGGAATTGAATCCACAACCTCTCGCGAAACCTGTTACTATAAACAGCACACTTCCGCTACGACTGGCGTGATTTTTACCACATTCATAAATATACTCTATAATATAAGGCAGGCTTAGTATAAATGACTTGCTGTCAGGTTGGGATCGTTAAAGCACTTCGTGACAAGGATTCTCTATATGCTTTCATTAATTTACTGGTAAAGGCTTTTCCGTGTAAATTATGACTAAGGAAGAAGAGATACATTATAATTTTCTTCTTTATAATAGAAATATTATGATAAGTAATCATTGTGACGTGAAAGAATATCTGTACACGTATAAAATGGTTGTGTGTACCTTTTTTCCTGTATATAGCAGGTAGATAGAGAGACCTTGGGAACCTAGAGTTCAGACACTCTGTGTCTTCCATTTTTGCCCGAATTTTAGAGGAATTGAGTGTTGAGTGGCGGAACTTAGTGCTGCATATTGCCTTGTTGATAACAAGAAGAGCGAAGAAATTAGAATATAAAATATTTAGTTTTCAAGTTGAGAACCTACAATTTATAGTGCTTACACGCACGTGTCAAGCAGAGAAAATTTTAAGACACTCCTTCCATTATTTAACTAAATAATGTAAATACATTAAAAAAAACAAATTAGTACTTCACTGTTGGTATATTTTTTATTTTGTTAAGCTCTTTCGCCTTTTGTCGGAGTATCCATAGAGAACAAAGTGCCAGTTTTTTAAATCTAATAAGTAGAATAATATCAACAATTCCAAAATAAGATTTATACTCTGCTATTTTTGGCACAACATTATTGGTAATTTAGAATGTTCAGAAATACATCTCAGCCCCTCTAATTTTTCATTAACATTTGTGTTTAATAGCTTTGGTGATCCATCATAATTGACGGATCTCACTTTAGTAAATAATCATTTACTAATAATTTATTAGAGAAAATCATTTGTCGTAAGGAATGTTATTTAAGTCATTTTTTAAGTTCACGCCCTGTCCTGCATATTACGACAGAGGGAACCTAGAATTACGACAGTCTATTCCTTTTCGCTAAATTCTTGAGGAGTAGTTGAACTCAACGTAACATTTTTATTTATAATCATAGCAATTAGATGAAAGTACTAAATATTTAAAATTAAATGAGCTTTTTGTTTAGCTTGATGTACATTTTTTGTTAATATAACTTAGAAAATAAAATATTTGGATGCCATTGAAAAAATTAATTGGAAGGAGAGCGGTAATCCTTTATAAGAACGGAACGCTTTAATTCTAGGTTCCCAGGTTCCCTCCGTAAATAAGGCCTATTCGAATCAATTCATATAAATACAAACGCAATAACAATAATATTAAAAGCTACTATCAAAAGCGCCCTCAGTAATTTAATTTTCTTGAAAGAGATATAAAAGTTAGAATTGACCGTAAAATGGAATGGTTGGGATGAGACAAAAAACTGTAATGCTGTACTTAAATAGATTAAATTAGAAAATTAATATTGTAATATGATTATATAGCTGTGGACGATTAGAGTAATGTTACGGGTTAAAATTCATTTTGTGGGATGACTTGTATGTTTATTATTATTAGGCAGATATTATCGTCGTGGCACAGTGTTGGACGTAATTGAACGTTAGTTGTGGATGCAATTCCTTCTCGAAGAAATGATTTTTTTTAGCTTCTCCGCATAGCAGGGTAGGCATTGGGTACCTAGTAATCTGTTAAGACACTTCCATTCCCGATTTTTCACTATATACTAGAAGTATTACGTATTGAGTGGCGGAAATTAGTGCTTTGACTCGTTACCAAAGCGAGGAATTAAAAACATTAAATTTCCTCGAGCGGGAATTGAACCCAGATATTTATTATATATTGCGCCACGAATGGCCTCAAATCAAAATGATTTTTTCCCGCTTTAGTAGGCAAAGAGCGCTGTTAAGTTCTGCTTTATATAGGTATAAAGTTTTTTTTTTTCCATAAAAAAAATTTTCGCTATCAATTTCATATATTTTAAATGATTTTTTTCACTTAATCCGCAATACCTAAAATTTGGCGGAAAGTGAGGAACGGAATGAAGCGTCTTAACACTAGGTTCTCAAGTTTCTGCCTATTCTACCATGTGCGGATTACAACGTGAAGCGAATTTGTTACACGCTTAATCTTGTACTTTAGACTAAGAACTTAAAAGCATCTTTACTATACTCGATGTCATAATACTGACATTTTTGTGAAGCCATTTATCACTTCTAGAGTTAAATAGTTTGATATTAAATATTTCATTTTCCACGTCTTGGTAGTAATTAAAATAAAAAAAAATACAGTTATTTATACAGCGCAGTGGCAAACTGTAAACGCGAAAGGTCTTAGATTTCATTCCCACTCTAGGAAAATGAAATATTTAATATTCCTATATCCTCGCTTGTGTAACGAGATAAAGTGAATAACCTAAAAATTCAAAATTTGAAAACAAAATTTAAGCAATGTTTCTCTTGAAGTTCTTTTAAACAATGTATGTGGCATATTGCGGAGTGCAATTTGCGTTAGCAGTAAATAAATAATGCAATAAACATGTGAAATGCACCAAAATTTCTTAATTTGATGCTCTTTTTAACAGAGTTGGAAGAGGTAACCTGGGGGGTTCCCCAGGTAACCTCTTGGAACAGTGTCTCTAAGACATTCCGTTCCCCATTAAGATACTTCCGTTCTCCACTATCTATCGAATTCCTCAAGATTTAAATGTTGAGTAGCGGAACTTAACGCCGCGCTTCTTTTTACCAAAGCGGAGAAGTGTAAATATTTTATATTTATTAAAAAATAACAAGACAAGCCACTGAGTTACGCAATTTACTCATAATATCTTGAAAATTGGGCAGAGAGTGACGAATCCTATATGCAGGATACAACGTGTGGTTATTATGTTATTATATTAGAAGTTCCACTCAATACGCAATATCTTCAAAATGAGATTCGAAGCTGGAGAATGAAAATAACGTAACTAGAACGGTCCCGTAACACTAGGTTCCCATGTTCCCTCTGCCTACCCTAAAAAGTCCTTGGAATTCAGTGTGATGCTACTTTAAATATTATTTTTTTACTCGCCAAAGTTTTTATAACTGCAATAGTAACCTAAGAATCCTTTAAGAAACTTTTAGCTTCGCGAACTAATCAAATTAATCTGAAACTCATTATCGTTGGGCGATTTGTGACGATATCCGGATTTTGAATTTAATTACTGAAAGATAAGGTTGGAAATTGCTTTTGGGCTTTCTTCAATTATAACAGCTTGAAATAGAGTATTTCTGTCATGTCACTCATTTTATTATGTTTAACTTAATTAAAGGATTGATTGGGGTAGAAACTAATTTGTAATATAATTGTGATTTTGTTTACGATTTTTGGAAATACTGTAAGTTCTTTTCTCAACAAAATGCTTATAAGTTTCTATATAATAAACTAAAATCGGTAAATCTTATTTTGGTTTCGGATGGTTGGTGTATAAAGAAAAATAGAATATAACTATTTCAACAAGGAATACTTTAAAAATTTTAGATTTCATCGATAGGTATGTTTGTTACAGATATTTTCCATTATTTTTATTAGAACACTTAACGTTTGTCTTAGTATTTCTATTATAATTTTCCTGATCTTAAAAAGTAAAGTCTCGAAAATCCAGCGAAAAAAGGGAATGTAATTTCTTAACTTTAGGTTCCCTCTGCCTACCTCGCTTCAAGTAGGATAAAGCGTGAATTTTTACATTTCCGTTATAAATGCTTTGTTGAATGAAATTTCTGCTGGAATTGTAAATAACACAAATTTTAATTTCCATCTCTTATCATAATTACAATCTCAAGAAATTCTTCTTCTTAACCGAGTTTGTATTCTTAAAAGTTAAGCTACTATAAAACAATTTGGTTTATTTTGTATACTAGCTTCACGATGTACATACCAAGGCAGCCCAAGGGCGAGTGGGCTTAGTGTTCCTCCAATTTGGGAGGAAACCCCCTTTCCCCACTTTCCGACGAATTCTTGAGACATTTGATGTTGAATTAAGGGCATGGAGTATTAAATTTTACATCGCGCTTTGTCATTTCTATAAATAAAAACTGAATATATTTATTACTTTATTACCCCCTTAGAATAAATAGAATTCACAACCTTCGGATTTAACAGTCGCACAATTATGCCAAAATGCCATAACAGCCTTTACTTTGATTAAATATTTTTTGTTTAACTCAATTTTTCAATTTCTTATAGAGATAAGCCTATAATTACATGTAATATTAAGTATTGACTTGCCAATAATGGTGTGTGGCATTTTGTTTATATGTATACGTAACCCGCACATGGCAGCATAGAGAATAAAATTGATAATATGAAATTTTGTTCGTCATTTATCGTAGATAGGCCAACTGAAAATGCTACAAGGTACGTTTGAATTCAAATAGAGGAAAGGTGGTGAAAAGGAAAATCGCGGCGCGGAGCTTCACCACTACACAATACGCAATACCTCAAATACTAAGAGTCCAAGTTCCCCCTGCCTATGCTGGCCATTTGCGGGATAAAGTTTTATTTGCCATTTGCGGGATAAAGGTTTACGAGAATATGAGAAATTTGGTGTAGATAATTACTACCACAGACCTTCACAAGTAATACAATATTTTTAAAGACAATCTTAGCCAATAACAAAATAGATAATCTCTGTCTACATTTAATATAAAATTGTCAAAATACACATAAGTGTAGTTACATTGAAAAAGCTCTGAAGCGATATGTGATTGATTGATTCCAACACTCCCAGTATACGCCAAATTGCGACCAATTGCTGGCAGCGAGTGCCTTTTATCATTTTTGTTACGCTTAAACGTCATATACGAATTCAATATATTGTGAATTTCCTATAGAAAATCGGTTATAATTATATTAAGGACGTCATGAGGCCTGTCGTGGCAAATAGGCAGGCACAAGCATGTGACTGTAAACACGACAGGTTGTGGGTTCGTTCCTCTCTCGTGAGAATGAAATATATAATATTTAAAATTATTTTTTTAATATTCTCATTTCTTCGCGTTTGGTAACAAGGTAAAGCGCGGCGTTGAGTTTCACCACTAAACACCCAGTGCCTCAAATTCGGCGGAGAGCAAGCAACGGAACGAAGTGTCTTAACACTAGGTTCCCAAGTTCCCTCTGCCTCCCCAGCTGTTGGTGGGACACAGCTTACAACTGAGTGAGTGAGTCAGGACGTCGTTACATCTTGTGTATATCATAAGCGTGCCATATTAACTGTCAGGTTGTGGTTCGTCTTTCACTCGGAGTAAAAAAATATTTAATATTTTCATTTTCTTCTCTCTGGTAATAAGGCAAAGCAATGAATTAAGGTCACGCCGCTCAACAAGTAATGCTGTAAAAATCGACGGAAAGTGAAAAACAGAGTTCTGCCGTGTGATTCCGGCTTAGAATAGGATCACCCTGGTACTGATGGTGTCGTAAGAGGCGACTAAAGTACGAGTGGAAGAGTCACGTTGTCAGTAATGACAACACGCATGGGCAGACTCGACCGGATT
>DWMZ01003352.1:0-12839 GCA_018249855.1 Eueides tales michaeli | reverse complement strand
TATATATATATATATATATATATATATATATATATATATATATATATATATATATATATATATATATATATATATATATATATATATATATATATATATATATATATATATATATATATATCCATCATCATATTTATATATTTTACTTATAATTTATAAATTGTTACAAACTACTATCTTCATAAGACTATAATAAAGACTGTGCGCCAAGCTACACATTTAATTATTATCAATACTAACAATTTTTATCGATTTTATAATTATTATCGATAGTTATTATCGATAAGAATATTGGTATCATTAGAGAGGCTTATTAATTATTAGATGGACACTAACTATTTATTAGACAATTATCATTCATTAGACACTTATTTACTCTTTTTTTTAACGTTTTTTTATTAGACGTTTTCTATAAGTACCGCCTGATTTGCATTTTGATTTCAAATTCTACTGATGTATGTATATATATATATATATATATATATATATATATATATATATATATATATATATATATATATATATATATATATATATATATATATATTATTCACATAACTACTAAGTATTGACACCTGTTGTAGGGCAGAGGCACCAGGTTATTGGGCGCCAGCGTTGAGTTCCGCCACTCAACACGCAATGCCTCAAAAAAATGTGAAGCGGAAGTGTCTTGACACTAAGTTCCCAAATTCCCTCTGCCTACGCCGGCCACGTGCGGGATAAAGCGTGAAAGTGCACAAATAAATAAACATATCATAGTAAATTATGGAATAGTTTATTTAAATTTGGCAAGATATTTAATTTTGAAATTAAATAAATAAAGATTTGCTGAAGAAAAGGTAGATGAAATTGAAATTATTAATCTTCTCGTACATACATATTGAAATTATTTAAAATGAACATAAATATCTATCGCAGGTTTTAGCAATTTATATGAAAAATATGTCCATTTATCACGAAAACATCTCTAAGTCGAAATGAAAGTTTCCACAGATTGCTAGGATTTATCGTCGTATGTGTCCTCGCGTAGCGACTTAGCAACTAAGCAAGGTGCCCTAAAACTTTTAAAACCCTAACAGATTTATAAAGTATAAAGATTGTACATATATCTCAAAATATGTTTTATTTAACAGATACTTATAATGATGCAGTATTATATTTTATATTTTGTTTAAAAGAATGGAAATACATGTTATGAAATTTTGTTAAGAAACCTAAGAACTTCGTGTGATTAAGAAATTCAAACTAAATACATATGTATATAACAAGTACTGTTTCCTTTATATAATCATGCAAAGGGAATCAATATATAACATGTCGTTTCTTAATGGGATAGCGTCTGTCTGTAATACTAATAGTGTTTTAACACAAGACCCCTTGCCTTTCTCGCTGTGCGATATAAATCTAAAGAAAAAAAACATAGTGATTTTTCCTACTTAAACAAAAACCTACAAAAATGAGCGTGGAACATTATATTATAGCACTTCTATCAAAAATGTTCCAAATATATTATATCAGTGTCATGATCTCATTTTATTATTATAAATTAAAATTTTGCAAGGCTTAAATTAAGTTAGGTACGTCATATTGAAAAATGAATTAAGCTGGAGCCATCACGAGAATTAAGCAAATTAGAGAATAACGAAAAGCTAATTACGAACATGAAACTCCGCCGCAAGTTAAACAAGGGGCCTCGTGTGCGAACCGGGCGTACAAAATGACTTTGTAATTACAATTACACAAGATCCACAGTAGACAACTTGATGTTGTTCAGGCGATGAAAAATATTTGTCTCTGTTGCGAAATGGTCTTTTTTATTTCTTTTTTTTCTTTTTCTTTCAGCTTAACCCTATATCCCGCACATGGCAGGGTAGCCATAGAGAACTTGGAAGTCCAGTATTAAGACCATCTACGTTCCACTTCCGTTCTCCACTTTTCACCGAATTTGAGGCATTGAGTAGCGGAACTCAACGCCGCTTTTTGCCTTGTTACCAGAGCGAAGAAGTGAATACACTAAATATTTAATTTGAAAATATTAAATACTTCATCTCTTCGAGTGGGGATCGAACCTTCAACACGTCGTTTACAGTCACACGCTTACGCCACGACGGGCCTCAACGACCATATACTCGTAATTGTTTATTTACATAATTAATGTAAATAATCAATTGTATCAAAAACTTAAATATGAAAGGAAAACCAATTTAAAAGATGAATAATTTGTTTCACCAAAGGAAGAATTCTCTTCTTCTGTATTGGTACTAATTGGTACTAAACATCAGGTTTCTAAGTAATCTAGAAGTGGGTTACATTTTTAATGATTAAATAAGTCAGTCAAAATTGCCAGACTATTTATATATGTATATTTATATATATATATATATATATATATATATATATATATATATATATATATATATATATATATATATATATATATATATATATATATATATATACATACATATACATATATATATATATATATATATATATATATATATATATATATATATATATATATATATATATATATATATATATATAAATTTCCATTTTCCTGATAAGCTGTGAATCTCGTTGAACCCTCGGTGGGTGAGGCTACTTGAGAGGTGTTTTTCCTTTAGAGATAAGAAACTGAAAACCATTTAATTAAAAATGTGTTATTATTCTATGAATACTTGTTTTATATTCTCATGTTTTCGACCGATACATATTTTTGAGATATTAAATCAAACAAGTGTTGTAAAGAATTGCTGTAATTATAACATAAGGTAGATACAAGTGTGGACGTAACAATATTTATAGATTGACGAGTTAGTTATAATTAAATAAAGGTTATTTCTATTACACATAAAACTGCAGTGTAAGAAAAATAAGCCTATGCTTGACATTAGTCAGGTCAAATAGAAATGGTAAAAGGAATCGGCCGTGTATCTCTATAAAACATTTATGTTCATTGAACCGCACAGATTCCGGATTTCCGATGAGAAATTTAGTACAAAATGCGTAGAACGATTTTACACGTTTTATTCATTTTGGATAAACAAAAAAACATATGAAAACACAGTATTGCAATACAAAAATATATTTGATGTTTTGTAGGATTTTTGGGAACCATTTCAATTGTAGAACGTAATTTTTTTTATGTTTACAATTCAATTCGCAATATCACCAATTCGGGCGGATACTACAGAACAGAATATATCACCTATGTAACACTAGGCCTTTGTATTTGTTTATGAGATTTTTATTAATCGTACAAAACGCTAGGTCAATATAAAGGTCCCTATAATATTGATATAATATAGATTTTTGTACCACTAAACGACGGTATTCGCCTATTTATTAATTTGTTGCAATTCAGGTTTACACGGTTTTACCACTCTGGTGCACACGTATTGTTCTTTCTTACTAAAGTTTTATTGTTAATGAATTTAATTTTTTGTCTAGATTTGCGCCTCTTCCCATTTTGTTGGATGTAGTAGAGGGAACATAGCGTAAAATTACACTTTTTTTTTCTTTCTTTTGTTTTGTCTTTCCGCCCAATGTTAAAGACATTGTGAGTAAATGGTGGAACTTAACGCCGCATGTTGTCTACTAAAGCTTTAATGGGCGACTATACACATCCCGTTTACATCATATTTTTGCATTCAGTTCACACTAGTGAAATGATATATTTAATTTATTACTTTCCTCACGCTGGTTAGAAGCCAAAGCGAGACGTTTAGTTCCTATATTCAACACACAGTGCCTCGAGAAGCCAGCGAAAAGTATGGAATAAAAGTGTCTTATTGTGAACGGATTGGATCTAAACACTAGAATCTTAGCCTATGCATGAAGTAAAAAAAAAAAAAAATTACCTTTTTTAATATCTACGTACGTACGTTAGTAATAACAGCAAAATCAAGATAACAAACCAGCAGTTACCCTTACTGCTCTTTTATTGTTCACCAAAAATCAAGTCTTGATATTTTAGTTCAGATATTGTAATAATAAAGTAACGCAATTTCACAAAATCAGTTGCATTATTTTATTATCACATCGAGTATATATAGTACACGCTTGCAATGTAGGTGTAGTCGCTTAAGTTCTGACTTGAAATAAAACTACAAGCAGCTTTCTCCTTGTACTTGAATGAAACATTGTCTATTTTTAAATTTAAAATGAGAAGTGTATGTAAAGTTTGTACGAGTATATATATGGTCTGTATATTTTATAGAATCGAACTCAAACATATACGTAGAAAGAAGGGAGGTAAGAAAAACACTTAAAGAGATTTCTTTTAAATCATAAAGTATACTAATTACGTTATGTTTGCAACATGACATGTTTTTTGTGTGCTATTTTTGAGAGACATGTATGTGAGAGATGAAATTTAAATCTGCATCTAAACAAATGGTAATTAATACTAACATAACTGGAATTTATTTTTTAGGAATGGATAATGGTGCTATTGCACACAATTTATATTATAAGTAACTTTTATTGAGCTTAGAGACTTATACAGAGACTTATACGGCGATATAGTAATGTAAGGGAAACTTCACCTCGAATGCTAAGACATGCTCAATAAGGTTTGAGTATAATATTTTAGTTCTTTGTATAAAGCTTTTTTTATATTTTTTAACTAATTTTATATATTGTGTATCGATTACCGATATTTATGTATCATTTCAGTTCAATTCCTATTCAGAACTCCATAAGACAAAATGTAAACAAATCAGAATAAGTTCACCTTACAGGTCACTATTGATGGAGTTTATACATTTTATAATGTTACTCCAAAAGTAAAACGCGGATAGCACTATAAATAATGCTATTGTGTGATGTTTATAGAAAATATAAAACTCCATAAGTCACTTTTTATATTAATAAAGCACAGATAACGCGAAGTTTTTAAATTAAAATGTGGCGTTTTTTCATCGGTCGGGTTATATTCTCATTCTTACAAAATATTAAAGAGTATTAGACACGAGACAAGTTTAAGGTTTTATATTTTATTTATTAAACTTAAAATAATTTGTTGATTGGCTTACTTTTGTTATATTGAAGTGTTCGGGCTAAAAACATGAGTCAATCATAACTAACCAACGCTTGCACTTTTGTCCGCCAAATAAGAAACAATCAAAGAAAATTATAATAAGGACAATCTGGTAGTTTTTAACTTGTTCAAATAAAAGAAACGTAGCTGTAGTGTTCAAATCTGTATAAATTTGTTTTAAGCCTAAGTGAACAGACTGTAGTGTTAAGACACTTCGTTCAGTTCTCCAATTTTGACCTAATTCAAGATATTAAGTATTGAGAAGCAGAACTCAACGCCGCGCTTTTCCTTGTTATCAGAGAGAAGATATCAATTATGTCGGAACAAATTGTTCCCACAGACTGTCGCTTACAATCACACGCTATCACACGCTTGTGCCCCTGCGCTACGACAGGTTATAATTAAGACTCAACATTATTAATATCATTATAACATCGGAATTATTAATTACCTTATAAGAATAATTTAAAATAATAAAATTCATTATATTTTTTGAGGCTATAACAAAGGTAAATAATGGCGTATAACAAAAACCCTACTTCTTTTGTAGCTTACTTTGTTTTTCACTCTGTGTAACAATTCGATTAACTAACACAGAGACTCCACGCTGATACTCGTATTTTCACTTCCTTGGATATTACTTAAGACGCCTGGTTAATGTTTCATGTAAACTTTCAATTTATGTTTTGTCGATGTACGAATAAATATTTTAAAATTTCTCTTACCTTAAGCTGTAAAATGTTTTAAGATTTTGTAAACTGAAAATGAAAGTAAATGAAACAACTTACAGCTAAATTAAATTAAGTTAAGTGCATCAAGCACATAATTATTAAGAAGAAAAATAAATTTAGTTGTGGTTCCTGACATTTTTTTTTAAATAAGTAACAAAACTTATGAAACAAGCGTAAGAAAAATTATGAAACATTTAGTATTTTATAACAATCGTCAATGATACTTTCTTAATTAAACGCTATACTTGTAGATTAAATTTTTTCAAATATATTTCTTGCTTTATCTTCACGGAAGTCCTATGTATAACAGATCCGTAAGATATAAATATTATATAATATGAGTAAGCAACATATAAAATTATCATCCAAAATTACAATACGCCGAAAGCGTATAATAAATAAATATATTGTTATTCAGAAAAACAATAACCTCATTTAATTTTGACGTCAACCCCATATCAGCACTCAATTATTATTATGAATGACACTTTTATAGAAAGGACGATCTTTCAATATACATTTTTAGAAAAATATATAGAAACAAAACACATAAATTTTCTAAGTCCAGTAGTTTCTATACTCTGTCCTTGAGTTTTTGTTGTCTTTTATCAACGCGAGAATTTTATTAATAAAGATAAACAAATAATTAATTACTCTAATTTATTACTCTGGTAAATAAAACACTCCATTCATCACGTAAAGTACTCCTTGGAGTAAAAAAACACAATAAAAACATTGAAACGTTACATTCTGTTTATTCAAATATGGAAAAAAAATCGTTTCTAGCATATAATCAATATAATTAATTGATATATTAAAAAAATGTTCATATTATTGAAACAAATTATATTTTTTTTTATAAAATCAAAATGATTACTCATTTCTCTGGGGTCGTGGTCGACAGTGATGATAATCACTGCCGACCACGACCCCAGAGTAAGTGAGTAGATGCGAAACATGCCATCTACTCACTTACTCAGTTTCACGCTGTATGCACACGGTACGGTAGCCAAGTATTAAGACATTCCGTTCCGTTCCCTACTTTTCTCCGAATTCGAGGCATTGCATATTGAATGGCAACGCCGCGCTTTGCCTTATTACCAAAGATACCATCCAGTGATCCGAAAACCTTGTATTGCCTTGTCTTTTCTATGTAAAAAAAGCACACAGTTCAAACACTCATATGTCAAAGATTATAATATTTAACAGTGTGCTTAACAAATATTACACTTTGGCCAATATAGAAAGAAAATATAAGTACGTAATCTTACGTGATACACTTTCTTATATTTTGAATTTAGTCATGCAGATAGTGATTGATTATACATTTTATACTTATTTTTCACGGTAGTACATGATTTTTGGGCATCGAAATTATTAAGCGTAATATATATTCTTAAATTGTAGAAACTATACATAAAATTGTTGCGTGAACAAATACACGTAACTTGGGACGAAGAAGGTGCTTATAACAGATTCGATATAAGCGCTTTAAAATGTCAAAGTAACTAAATAATTTGGTGTAAATTCGACTTAAACTGAGAATTCTAGAAAAATAAGCTTGAGATAACTCCGCGTGTATTATAAGCAATTTATTTAGTAAAAAAATTGTTAGATGAATTCCGGAATTCCGAAAAGGCAAACTAAGCCCATTGTCTCACGCAAATGCCTCCTTAGAAATAAGACAAAAGACCGGCGTAACATAATTTCGCACAATTTAAATACGGTCACATTAAATCAAGTAACTGATAAAATATCGCCTTGAATACATCTCAGAGGATTAATTTTGGATTATAAATTTACATATATATTAAAACAATTATTTTATTTCGTACGTCTTTGTGGAGAAATTTGAGTATATATATATAATCGTTATGTAATGGTATGTATTATCACATAATAAACTTAGTGTGTGGGGGTCAAATCTGAAATAAATGTTTAAAAAAATATGATTTCGATCTAAGATATTGAACAAAGAACGGGGTTGAGTTACGGCACTTAACGTTACTGAAAACACTAAATTCTTCATTTTTCTTCAAAATCTCAGATAGTATTTAATCTATTCAATGACATTAACACTTGAAGTAAAAAAACACCGGTCAAATGCGACCCACCAGTTTCAGGATGATTGTATGCCAACAGAAAGTATCGGTAAAAAACCTCGTTTGCACGTGTAGAAATGTCATATCATTTACAAGATTTCATGATTGTATTGACATTACTATGGAATTATGTAATTGATACGGAAAATACTCTATTGATTTTGATTACGTATGAAGTTTTGGTGACAATCTTAAGTTTGCGGGTGTATCGTTTTATTTTGTACTAACTTTTGCCCACGGCTTCGTCCGCGTAGAAATCCATTTATTCCAGGAAAACCACCTGACTTTTAACTACCTTCAGCACCTTAATTCTTCTTTGCATAATGATGAAGAAAACGGAGTTTTTTATGTTTAAAAATAAGTAATATATTATTGGTATGTTGTTTATTATTGCAATTATGGTAGTTTTTGTAATAGTGTTGCTAAAATAATATTACTTTCACTGTAAGGTAAATCTGATTATTAATCATGTATAATCGTATATCAAGCCATATCTTCCTGTAGTGCTACTTCCAATATTAGTACTTTTGGAATGGACTTATATAAATTATAAACAGGTACAATCCATTCCATAGATACCATATGACTTAATTTCACCGTAGAGGTTTGAAAAATTTAGATTTTTTAAATAGTCTCAGATGATAAGTGACATTATTAAGAGACGGAGCTGCTACCCGCAATTATGTTAACATTTAAGGCTTTAAAGTAATTTTTAGGTTATTAATAATTTAGTTACTTTCTAATGATCCACGAAAATTTTGTAATGTACTCAATTTTAAATTATTATTAGAAATATTGTACAAATTAAAATATTTCTTTGTGTAATATTAGGTGTGCAACTAAGTTCTCGCTGTTTATCGATAGATAGCTCCAAAAGTGAAGTGAAGCCATTTTTTACGCATCAAAGTGTCATGGCGTAAGCTTAGACATTCAGTGAACAAGTGGCTTCAACAAAATCGTGATTCCATTGCGACGTCATATTCTTTTATTTGAATGAACATGTCCGATTTTGTGCCGAAAAATAGTCATTTGCGGGAAGTGTTAGTTTTCTTATTTCATTCAAAGAAAACAGCAGCTGAAGCACATCGAGAGCTGCGAAAAGTTTACGGGAACTGAGTTATAAGTGAGACAACGTGTCGTGACTGGTTTCGTCGCTTCAAAGACGGTGATATTGATGTTGAGGACAGTCCACGTGAAGGAAGGCCAAAAACTTTTGAAGACGCTGAATTGACGAAACTGCTCGACGAGGATGCATGTCAAACGCAACAAGAGCTTGCTTTAGCATTAGGAGTAATTCGCCAAGCCATTTCGAAGCGATTGCATACGTTGGGAATGATTCAAAAGCAAGGAACATGGGTTCCTTATGATTTAAGGCCAAGGGACGTCGAGCGTCGTTATTTCGCCTGCGAACAACTGCTCCAGAGGCAAAAAAGGAAAGGTTTTTTTCACCCAATCGTGACGGGCGATGAAAAGTGGATTCACTACAGCAATCCAAAGAAAAGGAAGTCGTGGGGACTGCCTGGTCATGCGTCCACGCCATCGGCTCGGCCGAATATACACGCTAAGAAGGTTAGGCTGTGTATTTGGTGGGACCAGTTTGGCGTCATTTATTATGAATTGTTGAAACCAAGTGAAACTGATAAACACGGGGAACGATATCGAACTCAATTAATACGATTGAGTCGAACACTCCGCGAAAAACGGCCACAATACCAGCAGAGGCACGAAAAAGTTATTTTACTCCATTACAACGCTCGGCCTTATGTTGCCAAACCTGTTAAAACCTACTTGGAAACGCTCAAATGGGACGTCCTACCCCACCCGCCATATTCCCCAGATATCGTGCCTTCAGATTATTACTTGTTTCGATCGATGGCACATGGTCTCGCTAATCAGGAGTTCCGCTCACATGAAGAAATCAAAAAATGGCTTGATTCGTGGATAGAATCAAAAGGCGAACAATTTTATCGTGAAGGTATTCGTGCTTTGCCAGAAAGATCAGAGAAAGTTGTGGCAAGCGATGGGAAATATTTCGAATAGTTTGTTTGTATATTTTTTTGTAGAATAAAATTCAACTTTTAAGAAAAAAACAGCGAGAACTTAGTTGCGCACCTAATATATTGGAAGTTTTTTTCTCAGGGACCAATATAAACAGACCTAAAACATTACTGACTTGCGAAAAAGCAATATAAAGTTGTCCATGGATAAAACAACGGAGAATTGTCTAGTAGAAATGGTATGCGTGGTAAAAATACGATTTCACCAAGACCACACCAGTTGATTTTATCAGCCCTGATCCCTTGATTTAAAACAGGCAGAATTTGTCTAATATAACCTGAGGATAAAAGTTTAATATTGCTCATTAGCCTGTTATCTCGACGAATGTCCCACGTTCGTAACGTTCTATCTGCGACCTCTTAATAAGATATGTTAGACTCATCCCACACGATAAGGCAGCAATTTAGCTTTGTCATAATTTGGTGTACCAGATATATTTGTGTTTCTGTTCTGCCCAAATCGATTGAGATTTTAAACATTGTGTTTGCCATCTTTCCACCAGGAAGTAATGAGGCAGCAATACCTGAAGATGCAAATTCAAAAGCAATCTTCTTTTGATTTTTGCTGTGCCTTCTGGAGCATCTAAAAACAGCTTTCCTTCCTTACTTAAGGCGCTTCCGACCACCTCACTAAATATTTGTTCCGTTATAAATTTGGATGCACTCTCATTAACTACAGTAGTCAACCCGTTAAGACGGTGCTAAGGGAAACGGTAGACCGAAGTCAGTAAGAGAATAGCCTACGATCACAAATAAAATGTTCTGTATAAAACAAAGGATTGAATGGAAGCGTATTAATTGCTCTTTTATCTGTTGGACTTGCCTTCCGTATTACGCCTAAAAGTATGTTAAAATCTTCTGATAAAAAAAAAATATTTCTTTTCTCACAATCTTGAAGGATTGCACTAAACGCTGTTAGTAACATTATATCAAATAGCTACCGTAAACTACTGGGACTGTCACTGAGGCAAGATTCCTCAAAACTGTTTCCCCAGCGAATATCGTCTTTGAGTATCCAAAGGGCCCGGGAAATTGCTTGAAATAACCGCTATCAATCCATTTAAATTTGTTTCATTTAAAATTCTTTTTTTCTGTTTTAACACAGTATAAAACATTTAAATTGTCCATAATATTAAAGAAGCTAAGGTTATTTTATATATTTTTTACTTTTATTATATTATCATATTCTTCATAGAGATTAAAACAATACGCGACACATAAACGTATTAACATATAACACTCACCGTTTCTCTGACACAACAACACCCAATTTATCATTCCACCATCTCATTATGTTCAATATAACTACTTTAGGATAATGTTTTATAAAAAAATAACAGATTTTAACGACAGCCGAACTTAAACTAAAACTTAAATGAATATTGTACCTTCTCCCTTAAACCTTGATACACACGAAAAAGACAATAAAATGGTTTCTTTTCCTCCGCGTATGATGCGTCGACCCGTAGCAAATTTAAAATCACGTAGAATTTTTTAATATATTAAATATTCTATTATAACTTTTTATTACCTTGCATGCTTTTTTCGTAAAAACATTTAATGTGAAAATACCCTATTTCTACTATTTTAATATAGCAGTTCGATTTAAATTTACAATAAACAACTTTAGATAAGCCGCAACTTTATTGTTTACTGTTATAATTTATATTTCTTTACCAGATACTCCATATTTTTATTTTTTATGTCAATAAAAAGTTGCACATCCTTAATTATTGCTATATGTATTTTATTATTTTTTACAGTTTGGCTGGGAAGTTATGATTGTTCCTGGGATATTCTATATTTTCGTTTTTAATATGTCAATGTAAAATGCTCATCACGCTTAATAACTTTTGTTAATACATCATTTCACTATTTCTTATATTTTAGCTGGACCGTTATGATTATTCATGAGATCTTCCAGATATTTAATTTGAATATGTCAATACAAAGTGCTTAACACGCTTAATAACATTTGCTAAGAGAGCATTTCAGTATTTCTTAGCAGCTAAAGTAGCAGGTGAACACCGTTGTGAACAATCATACAACCGTTTGTTGTGAACAATCACACATCTGGAACATCTCATAAACAATCATGAGATGTTTTAGATGTTTGATTTTAAAATTTCAATGCAAAATACTCAAAACACTCAATAACATTTGTTAAGACAGCATTTCATTATTTCTTAAACTTTAGCTGGACCGTTATGATTATTCATAAGGTGTTTCAGATCTTCGATTTCAATATAAAATGCTTACCACACCTAATAACATTTGTTAAGACAGTATTTCATTATTTCTTATACTTTAGCTGGACCGTTGTGATTGTTCTTGAGATGTTCCAGATGTTTGATTTTAATATGTCAATGCAAAGTGCTTAACACGCTTAATAACATTTGTTCAGACAGCATTTTATTATTTTTTTATATTTTAGCTGGAGCGTTATGATTATTCATGAGATATTCCAGATCTTTGATTTCAATAAGTCAATGTAAAATACTCACCACTCTAAATAAAATTTGTTAAGACAACATTTCATTATTTCTTAATCATAAGATATTCCAGATGTTTGATTTTAATATGTCAATGCAAAATGCTCACCACGCTTAACAACATCTGTTAAACATAGAGATTTCATTTCACTATTTCTTATAGTTTAGCTGGACTGTTAAGATTGTTCATCAGATGTTTTAATTTTAATATACCATTGTAAAATGCATATCACCTTTTATAACTTTCGTTATGGATATATATTTTTTTCTTATATATTGGAAAATCACCTGTATATATATATATATATATATATATATATATATATATATATATATATATATATATATATATATATATATATATATATATATATATATATATATATATATATATATATATATATATATATATA
>DWMZ01003351.1:0-12843 GCA_018249855.1 Eueides tales michaeli | reverse complement strand
AAAAACACAAATATATATATATATATATATATATATATATATATATATATATATATATATATATATATATATATATATATATATAGATTCATTTAAAGTTCGTTCTGTAGAAGGCTTAAGATACTCTTCTCAACCACCGCTCAATTTTAGAAAAAATGGAGAAACTTTGAGTGTTCAGTGAACTAATTAGTTCACTCATTACCCAAACGCACACTCGTTAATCCATATTATTGAGTGGCGATACTTACGCGTCGCACTTAGACTTGCTATTAGAAAGAGGAAATGATAATATTTAATACACCCTAGTAGAACTCACTACAGTGGATTTTCATGCGCCACGACAGCTTCGGTACTAATTAGTTCACCCAACACTCAAAGTTTCTCCATATTGTTGAGTGGCGATACTTACGCGCCGCGCTTAGACTTGCTATTAGAAAGAGGAAATGATAATATTTAATACCCCCTGACAGAACCCACTACAGTCGCCTTGTCATGCGCCACGACAGCTTCGGTAGTTTATGATTTAGATTAAAAACACAAGATGGTTTTAATGACTCAGGTAAATTAACAGAATAATAATAATTTTTGTTTTGTTAGCTAGCCAATTTCAAAAGCGGTATCTAGGGTTCTCATTGCTTTGTACCAGGGCTATTTATATTATGTTATTTTTGTTACTGTCATTGTTTTAGCATTAAATTTACTTATAAAGTTACCAATAGTTTAGAAATCAAATACAGTATATTGCTGACTGTTCCATTAACAGTTTCAGAGCCAATCATTTAGTATAATAAATAAAAAAATAGTAATTATATAATTTATATTTATTATTAATTAATATTTATTTCCTTTATATTTAGATACTTCTTTTTTTGGGGTAATAAATAATGTTTTTTTACTTTTAAAAGTGTAAAATATAAAGCCCCTATCAACTGCACCACACCGCACAATTGAATTTACGACCATCTCATAACAAAGACGATTTTCCGATTAGTGAGCTATTTCAAAACTATTTACAGTAAAAAGTAAGGATTTAAAAGCGTTTATGTTTTTTTTCTTTCTGCTCAATTATAGCGATGTACATTCAGGCATGTAAATTGACGGAACACAATGTTGCGCTTCGTCTACCAGAAAGAGGGAAGTGAAAACAAAAGAAAAAGAAATGTTGTCATTACAACACATAAAAAAGAAAAATAGTTTTTAGAAAACGTATAAAAAAAATCTACAAAATTTATAAAAATCAAGCTACGTTCAGATTATTTAAATATATTTATTTTTAAGTATAATAATACCCATGAGTGAGATCGAACTTACATTCGTCGCTTACCACCTGTTTCTCCCACTACACCAAGACGTTCTGTTTTTACCAGAGAAATATAAGGGAAAATAAAAATTATATTAAGCAGATTGTTGCATAAAATTGAAAAGATATTGCGTTTGTCGCGAATTGCGATAGAAAAGTGATGCTTATTGAAATTCCTGTTCGCGTTGCACCGTAATGCAATTTTAATCACTTTACCTGAGAACGATGAAAAATATTTAATTCTTAGCTATTTTTAATTTATTTAAAATATTTTATAATAATGACATATTAATTAATACCAAATTGGATTTTATATAAATACGAGTAGTTTTACAATATATATATATATATATATATATATATATATATATATATATATATATATATATATATATATATATATATATATATACATATATATAGCTTCAAGTTTTATCCCACACGTGGTAGTGTAGACAATGGGAACTTGGGAACCTAGTATTAAGACATTTCGTACCACACTTTTAGCAGAATTGCGTGGTGAGTGGCGGAACTCAACGCCAATATCTTTATCTTGTATCTTTATCTACCTGAGCGAAGAAAATAAATCATTAAATAATAAATTTAAAAATATTAAATAATTCGTGTCCACAAGTGGGAATCCTCCCGATAACATTTCGAGTTTATCATTATACAATATAGTTAAAAAAATATATAGTTATTGTTGTTTTAAGTATTTAAACGTTCTTAATTAGTTACCTTATTAAAAAAAAAATAAAAGAATTAATAATGTTAAAAAAAAACCGACTGCCTAACTTGTATAAGGAAGCCAGTATAAGTATAATAAATAAGTATTTACAATTTAAACTCTACAATAACATCTAATGCGCTTAATCATACGGTTACGAATCCGTAGTCCGTATCCATAGATATGTAGATGACTAATTAGAATTACACGCTTCTGAATATCCATAACGATTTCCTTTGAGGCTTTACAACCGAGATTAAGTGCAATATAGCCTTTGTAAGCATGTGGAAAGTCATATTCACATCTATACATTTTTAACTGTATTTCTCACTATAGGAGCGACGATAGTGGGTAATATTTCCACTCGAAATATAAGGTAACTCACTCATTCTCTCGTTTTGTTAACAAGGCAAAGTGCGGCGTTGAGTTACTTATCACGTTAGAGCTCCAAAACAGAGCGAAAAGTGTGGAACGGAGGGTCTCCACTCTCCGACCCTCTGTCTACCCTCATAATCATATATATCAGACTGAGAAAAATAATCAGGTCTACGCTGTATCTTGCACAAGGCAGGGTGTGCAAAGAGAACTTGGGAGCCTAGTGTTAAGAAGCTCCGTTCTGTTCTCAACTTCACACTAAAGTTCAGGCATTGCGTGTTGAATGGCAGAACTCAACGGCGCGATTTGTTACCAGTGAAGAAATGAAAATATTCATAATTTTATTTGAAAAATATTATAATATTTTACTTATATTATATTTTAATATTCTTAATAGTAAAATTCGAGTCTACACCAATCGCATGTACAATGTCCAGACCAAATCACGACGGTGTAAAGTTAAATGCTTATCGTTATTTTCACGTTAAACCAAGCATTAACAATTAACGATAATAAGCGAAGGGGGAACTTGGTAACCTAGTGTTAAGACACTCCGTTCTGTTCCACTTTCAGCCGAATTTGAAACATTGCGTGTTGAGCGGAACTGAAGAACTTTGCCATATTACCAGAGAGAAAGAACGAAAGTATTAAATATTTTATTTGATAAGATTAAACATTTTTCTTTATATTTTTAATATACCAATTAGTGAATTTCGTCTACATCCATCGCATGTACGTCACAACCAAGTCACGGCGGCGTAAAATTAAATGCTCATCGTTATTTTCACGTTAAACCAAGCATTCACAATTACCGTTAATAAAAGAAGGAAGCGCAATATAGGTAATATGATTTTTATTAAATACAGAGAGAAAATATTGCGTGTACCGCGGTACAAAGCGGCACTTAATGAAATTCTACCGCAACTTGCAGCTGAAAGAACATTATTTCTTGTTATGTCTAAACTGTAATATAAAGTTGTATATTTTTACATTTAAGATTACTTTAAATTTTCTTGTAAATATGGACACTGGGTTTGAATACCTTTAACAAAAGTATTTGGTCTCACTTTCTATTTCCATCTCTTGTATTAAATAACAATATAGTGTTTACAGAATGTTAATTTTGTTCTAAATAATAAGTAAAAAGAAAATGTAGTGGCACAACGGTACTTCGTCATACTACAAAAGTACAACAACACAAGTTCAATTTCTCTTGGGTAGAATGAATTATTTCTATTTTATAAGTCTGATATAAAGACTTAAAGGTGGCATGGGAGGAGGGAGTTTCATACTTCAACATGCGTGTTGAGATGTAAGTCTCAAAAACTCGTCGTAAAGTGAGAAACGCAAGGTTCCCTACTTATTCCGCTATTTACATTAAATTCACGCTTATTCTCAGCGTGAACCTAAAAGAATGTATATATATCTTGTTTTATTTCAACTTCTAACTTAGGAGCCTAGTGTTAAAATACTCTGTTCTATACCCCATTTTCTGCCCAATATAAGGCATTGCGAGTTGAGAAGCAGAACCCGTCACCATGCTTTACGTATTTTTAGTAAACGGAAGAATTATAATATTTAAAAACGTTGAAAATATTGAATATTCAATTTTTTCGAGAGGGGCTCGAATATACAACCTGTCGTGTTTACAGTTACACGCCTGTAAAATAGCAAAGGAAAGCTGTAGGCACATTATGCTTTTTATTTATCTTTTACAACCACTATTATTAAAGTTGCAGCCTAAGAAGATATAAAGACAAACTTGAAATATCACACCAAGAAGTAATATATCCGATTCGATGATAAACATAATTTAAGAGAAAAATTACACATAAACCGTTAATCTAAGTTTATCAAAGCCACGAACACACTCTCTTAAACTCTCTTATATTAAAAATTATCTATAATGATAAAGCTGTATAAAATAACTAGTTTACTACTAGGCTTTTGCTCTGTACGTGATATAATCGGGCTAATGCTATCATAAACCAAATTGACCGGCAATAATTGTGTTATGACCGCTACAAAACCGTCCACTGTGAACTATGTATGAATATTTAACATCGTTTATCGGGATATCATAATAATACCAATATATTTGTATGACTCATAAATATAGAGCTGCAGATATTATTATGGTTTTTATGGCTCTTTGAAATTATAACATTTATGTAATATTCTGTACCGCGTTGAGTCCCGCTACTTAAAAAGAAATAGGCAAGCGACGCTTGTCGGTCTGATTATTTTTTTATATAATTTAGTGTCTAAAAATTTGGGTCAGTCATGGGTGACAGAGTGCAGTAGGCTCTTTCGGCGTACCTTGCTACACAAAGTATATAACACAAAGTATATACAACGTTAGTACCAACGTTTCAACGTCGAAATGTGCTACACAATACCAGAAACTAAAATAATTTTCCTATAAATACAGACGGAAATCGAATATATAAGTATAAAACTTAAGATGCTTCATACTTCATATGCCTGTAAACTTAAGTATCAAATTTAAACATAATTAGTTTTTTTTCTCAAATAGTTATATATGAACTCGAAATCATAATATGCCAACAGCATCACGATGTTGTCAATTCAATTTCAATTTTTGATTTCACTGTGTGCCAATAAGCTGTCAAGTGCTCATGATGCTGCCACTCAACGAAGTTTTAATTTTGATATACGGCTCTATTACTGATTCATCCCGTTAAAATTAAACTGTTATTATATTAAGTAATTGCATTCAATATTTACTTGATATGTTTATACAGAAGTAACTTATAAATGTTTGTTGTGAATAATCACACCAAACTATAATAAAAACGATTTTTACATTTTCCCATATTAAAACTGACGATTGTAGCTATAGGACGTGCCCCACGATTTTATTTTACCAATGCATATGTTGTACCAATACATATGTTGTACCTATACATATGTTGTACCCATACATATACCCATGACTGAATCCATTAAATTATTTTTTTAGTTTTTAGTATATTTATCTGCAAAATTTTGCTGTTTATAATAAAACCGTTTAACTTAAAAATCTTTTGTACTTTTTTATTTTTAAATTTTTAGTTTTTATTTCTCGTCCTCGTCCTCGTTGAGTGGATCGTTATTGCAAGGTTTCTTGCGCTTTAGTTTATTGCAGTCCAACTGCTCCATACGTAATCCCTCCAAAGATCTCACTTTACTACGGGCCACGTAGGCTTGACCTTCCTCAAATAGTTTCGCGCCTAAATATATGACTGCGTGATCCACGGTGGTGTTAAGCCACACAGTTCTCGACTGGGTATGAGATCTTGACTTGGGTAGGGGATTCATATTACGTAGTAATATGCTACTTATATTGACAGCATTGAAATTATCCGAGATTCTGTAGCGGCAGCCATCTTGGATTTTGATTTTGTATAGTGCACTGTATTCTACTTAACAAGCCCCTTCATTTGATACCCATATTGATAGTTTTGAAAAAAACTATATTATCCGACATTTTGTAGCGACGGCCATCTGGATTTTAATTTTGTATAGTGCATTGTACTTAATAAGCCCTTTCATTTGATACCCATATTGACAGGATCGAAAAAAACCAAGTTGTCCGCCATCTTGTAGCGGCGGCACAATGATATTGAATGTGGGTAATTGTATTGTCACCAGAATCAAAGGCGTATACCAAATTTCAGATCAATCGGTTAACGAAAAGAGGGTTAAATTTCAATTACTAAACAAACGGGGTGAACTAAATAAAACCGTTTAATAATATATTAAAAATTAGTCTGGAATACAACAAAGGGATATCAAATTGAGTTTTTACATTGATGGATGTTAGTTCAAATACCGAGAGAGGGGGGAAGGAGAGATATAGGGTCGAGATTCTCATGTCATATTTAATTAGCTTTAAATTTAACAATGTGAAAGAGTGATACTACTATAAAACACTATTTTTATCATTTCCTCTCAAAAAAAGCGAATCTTAAGTTTACTTTCCTATTTGGCTTTAGGATAGCGTTAAGACGACTGTCCTGTTCTTTCTTATGGCGTGCTAATTGTACATTAAACAATTCGCCAATGTGACGTTGTATGGAGAACACGCCAAGGTGAATGTACGGAAAGCAAGAGATAGAGTTACAGAATAGGATATTGCACGTTAAAAAATCCAATTTAAATACTCCTTTCATCAATAAACTGAATATCAATATTCTATTACATATTAAATATAATATATTTACATAATATTCAACAAAGAGGACTAAACACAAACATTGACAGCTATTAAACATTGAGGGGACGGCGATCTCTTTGAGAAAGTAATCATATATAAGGGACGGATTAATTTAAGACTGGTGAAAAGGATGTGTAAAGGGTAACTTTCGTCAGTTCTCGTCCATTTACACTGGAGAACATTTACACAGATGAACACAATCAAGGCGTGAACGACAAATTGCATTGTGTTACTAAAGCAGGAAATTAAAAGAAAAAAAATATAATAATTACCCCAAGTAAGGATCGAATTTATAGTCAGACATTGTTTACCCACTAAGCCACGGAGCCAAAAAAAACGTACAATAAATATTTGTTTATTGTACGTTTTTTTTACATTACATACTACGAGCTTATATAAAGTTTTTCGCTTAAAGTTTTCCCGTGAAATAAAACAAAGCGTTTCAGTTCTGGCTTTTGAGGCATTTATGAGTTTTTAATTGCAGGTAACTTTTTATTGTTCCGTTTATTTTGCAAGATTTATCTTAGACATTTGAAACGCAAATAGGCATTGAGAATCATTAATTTAGCTCATTTATTTACATTGAGCTACTGGGGTAAGGAATTATTTTAAATATTTAATTTTTTATACAAATGAAGATAAATTAACTTTCTTTCGGGTCCAGTTGACTTCTTAAATTTTCTGTCATGTTTTGCTAGCAACCTTCTCATTTAAGTAAACAAAAAACAATCGGTATTACCTTTAATAGAAACATTTGCCTATGATGAAATACATCAAGTGTGGTGTATACTACACTAACAATTAATTATCAACACCTATTTAATCAATAAATTGGTATATATATATATATCTATATATATATATATATATATATATATATATATATATATATATATATATATATATATATATATATAAGGGTGCTCCGCTCCCTGCGCGCCAACCCCCGGCAAAAATCTATATAATTTATAAAAATCACACTGCGTACAATCATTACTAATTTTCATTTACATTAAGTATAATCATTACCATGAGTGACACCGAACTTACGTCCGTCGCTTATCATCTGTTTCTTCCAGTACACCGGACGGTCTGTCTTTAGTACAGAAAGATAATATAATCCAGTAAAAAATAATATACGCAGATGGTGTAAAAAGTTGAAAAGATTATGCGTCCGTCGCGAATTGCGATAGCAGAGTGATGCTTATTGAAATTCCCGTTCGCGTTGCACCGTAATGCAATTTTAATCACTTTACCTGAGAACGAAGAAATGTATTGAATTCTTAGCTATTTTTAACTTATTTTAAATATTTTAACCAGTACCAAATTAGGTAACAAGTATATAAATAGTTTTACTTAACAACGTATTAAAATTGGTTTTAAAGGACTTTTTTTGTATACATTTATTAGTTTTGTTTGAATAGACAAATTATTTTGCGGTATAGTCGTACCTATTATGTATATTATGTAATAAAATAAAATTGTATATTGTCTAGTATAAGTAAAGTGCATCCAATTGTACAAAAATCTTTAATTGTTTGAATAGTGTTTAACCAAGTGACCCATCATTACGATTTTAAACGTTTTTTTTCAACTTGACGCTGTATCGTGCATATGGCAGAGTGTGGCGGAACACAACGCCGCGCTTTACCTTATTAGCAGATCGAAGAAATGAAAACATGAAATATTTAATTTGAAAGCATCAAATATTCAGTTTCCTCAAGTGGGGATCAAACCCACAATCTGACAAGGTACAGTTACACGCTCATGGCCCTGCACCACGACTGGCCTCGTCGACGATTTATATATAAAATAAAATACAATTACAGTTTTAAATATTTTAATGTTATTGATTATTTTTCTTTAGTATAATATTTTTTTATTAAGTCGTTATTATAATATTTATTTTTTATTAATACACCGACAGCCTAAGTACTTAAGTCTACTATACAAATAAATATCTACAGTTTAAGCTCAACTATAACATAGTCTAATGCGTTTAATCATACGGCTACGAATCCGTGGCCCATATCCGTAGATAATTAGATTTACACGCTTCTGAAGATCCATAACGACTCCCTTTGAGGCTTTACAACCGAGATTGAGTGCAGTATAGCCTTCTGTAAGCACGTGGAAAGTCATCTGCACATGCATACATCTTTGACTGCATATGATGTTTTTTATTCAAATTCATTCAAAATTAGTGTATAGGGGCATAGCGTCTGAGTTCTCATTATAAAAGCGATATTATTTCTATTCGGGATATAATGTATTTTCATTTTCTCGTATTGTTAACAAGAGAAAGGCCAGCGTTGATTTCCGTTACTTAACTAGAAAAATCTCCAAAACTAGTCGAAAAGTGTGGAGTGAAGGGTCTTTTGTAGCTATTTAGCTCTTTTTGTCGACCCTCACAATCATATATTTAACAAAAAAAAAAAGAATATATATTTTTTCCGATTCACGCTGTATATGTCACGTACGTGATATGAAAGGGGAACTTGGTAACCTAGTGTTAAGATACTCCGTTTTGTTCCCCATGTTCCGCCGAATTTGAAACATTGCGTGTTGAGCGGAACTGAACGTCGCGCTTTTCCATATTACCGGAGCAAAAGAACGAAAGTATTAAATATTTTATTTAATAAGATCAAATATTTCACTTTATATTTTTAATATACCAATTAGTGAATTTCGTCTACATCCATCGCATGTACGTCCAAACCAAGTCACGACGGCGTAAAATTAAATGCCTCTTCGTTATTTTCACGTTAAACCAAGCATTCACAATTACCGTTAATAAAAGAAGGAAGCGCAATATAGGTAATATGAATTTTATTAAATACAGAGAGAAAATATTGCGTGTACCGCGGTACAAAGCATCACTTAATGAAATTCTACCGCAACTTGCAGCTGAAAGAACGTTATTTCTTTTTATGTCTAAACTGTATTATAAAGTTGTATATTTTTATATTTAAGATCACTTTAATTTTCTTGTAAATATGGACACTGGGTTCGAATACCTTTAATGGAAGTATTTGGTCTCACTTTCGGTTTCCATCTTTTGTACTAAATAACAATATAGTGTTTACAGATATTAATTTTGTTCTAAATAACAAGTAAAAAAAAACTGTAGTGGCACAACGGTACTTCATCATCCTGTAAAAGGGGTGTTTATAAGTTCAATTTCTCTTCGGTAGAATGAATTATTTTCATTTTATAAGTCTAATATAAAGACTAAAGGGTGGCATGGGAGGAGAGAGGTCTTCTGTCCAATATGAGGCATTGCGAGTTGAAAGGCAGAACCCAGCGTTTTTTTAGCAGAGGGAAGGAATAAAAAAATTAAAATATTTGAAAATATTGAATACTCCACTTTTTCGAGACGGGCTCGAACACACAACCTGTCGTGCTTACAGTTACACGCCTGTGCCTCTGTGCCACGACAGGCCTCAAGCTACACAATGTGTATTTGTATTTTATAATAATATTTCTGTATTAAAATAGCAAAGGAAAGCTGTAGGCACATTATGCTTTTTGTTTATCTTTTACAACCACTATTATTAAAGTTGCACCCTAAGAAGATATAAAAACAAACTTGAAATATAACACCAAGAAGTAGTATATCCGATACGGTGATAAACATAATTTAATAGAAAAATTGCACATTAATCGTTATTCTAAGTAAATCAAAGCCACTAACACACTCTCTTAAACTCTCAAAGCTGTATAAAATAACTAGTTTACAATAATTCCTCCAGCTATAATGGCTCAAAGGATACACGGCTTTTGCTCTGTACGTGATATAATCG
Source organism: Eueides tales michaeli (assembly GCA_018249855.1). NCBI lineage: Eukaryota > Metazoa > Arthropoda > Insecta > Lepidoptera > Nymphalidae > Eueides > Eueides tales. The sequence goes on along the minus strand of DWMZ01003351.1, from coordinate 2,419 downwards.
GGTTAATGCTATCATAAACCTAATTGACCGCCAATAATTGTGTTATGACCGCTATAAAACCGTCCACTGTGAACTATGTATGAATATTTAATATCGTTTATCGGGATATCATAATAATACCTATATATTTGTATGACTCATAAATATAGAGCTGCAGATATTGTGTTAAAATTAATTCTTTTCACTTCATTAGGTGATTTTTTTTAATAAAGAACTCTTTGAAATTATAAGCGTTGAGTTCCGCTACTTAAAAAGTAATGGGCAAGCGACGCTTGTCATTCTGATTCCAGCTTTTTATAATTTATTATCTATAAATTTGTGTCAGCCATTTGTGACAGAGTGCAGTAGGTTCTTTCGGCGTACCTTGCTACACAAAGTGTACCAACAACGTTAGTACCAACGTCTCAACGTCGAAATGTGCTACACAATACCAGAAACTAAAACAATTTTCCTATAAATACAGATGGAAATCGAATGTACAAGTATAAAACTTAACTTAACTTAAAAAGTTTAGTACGAGTGGAAGAGTCACGTTGTCAGCAATGACAACACGCATGGGCAGACTCGACCGGATTGTTACCACCCCCGGGATTTAAAACCGGCGTTAAGTAGTGACCTTGGTCACTGCGTTTCGCATTGGGTAATGCCGGGCCCCGGTGCCCATCCACCTTACAGACCGACAACGCTCCTGTAGCTCCTTTAGTGTTACACGGGGCCGTGGGCGGCGGTGATCACTTAACATCAGGTGTCTTATCCATAAAAAAAAAAAAAAAACATGCTTCATACTTCATTGAGTCGAGTAATTAATATCATAGCCTCATAAACAGAATTGCTATTCAGTAGTTGTAGGATGCGTCGTACAGTATTTCATCGCGACTTCCTTTGTATATGATAATACTGTTAATACAGTATACAGATCATCTCAATGTATTTCAGAACTACGAGAATATTATATGCGATCTGCACAGTATTGGAAAGATTGATATACAAATTATTTCTACTGTATTTTCCGCTATCTCTATATTTGCTTTCTTTTAAATTATACAAAATATTATAATATATATAAGTATAAATTATTTAAACGGCAAGGCAAATCGCAGCGTTGCGCATGCAAACCTTAAATTCGGTTGAAAGTAAAGAACGGAACGAAATGTCTTAACACCAGGTTTCTAAGGTCCCTCCGTCTTCCTATATGCGGGATACAGTTTAAGGTTGAAAATCAAAAATTTACTTCAAACGAAATGAATAGGCATACCTATGCCTGTAAACTTAAGTAATAAATTTAAACTTAATTAGTTTTTTTCTAATTAAAAATTGTTATATATTTTAATATAAAATTCAATATTTTTGATCTCACAGTATGCCAATAAGCTGTCAAGTGCTCATGAAATGACGCTCCCACTCAACGAAGTTTTAATTTTGATATACGGCTCCATTACTGATTCATTTCTTTAAAATTTAACTGTTATTGTATTAAGTGATTGCATTCAGTATTTACTTGATGTGACTATAATATATAAAAATTTAATGGCTATTGTCTGGAATATAACAAAGGGGTATCAAATTGAGTTTTGTATATTGACGGTTGTTGGTTCAAATACCGAGGGAGGGGGAAGGAGAGATATAGAGAAACGATTCTCATTTTAAATATATTTACCTCTAAATTTAACAATATTTAGTAAAGAAATCAGAGCGATATTACTATATAAACACTCATTTCACCATTTTTCACTCTCACAAAAAGACGTTTTCTAGAGGTTATCTTAGGACAGCAAAAGCAACTGTCCTGTTCTTTATTATGTGCACATTTGTATTAAGCATTTTGTCAAATATGACGTTGTATAAAGAACACACCAAGGAGGATTGTACGGTATGTAATAGATAGTATTTCATGCATTGCATTTTAAAAAGATCCAGATGAAATACTCTCGTGATATTAATCAACAAAATTAATATCAATATTCTATTACATATCGGTTAGTTTGGGCTTCGGTTTATAATATAATATATTTACAAAAAAATCAACAATGTGGACTAGACACAAACATTGACAGCCATTGAACATCGAGGTGACGGGGAGCTCTTTGAGAAAGCATATCATATATAAGGGACGGATTAACTTAGGACTAGTGAAAAGGATGCGAAAAGGGTAACTTTCGTCAGTTTTCCTCCATTTCCACAGGGGAACATGCAAATTTATATTTGCACAAACGAGAAATCGCATTATTACTAAGCAGCAGGTCAACATGACCTCAAAAAAAATTATACAATAAATATTTTAACTCAACTATTTATAATTGTTTTGATCAAATACTAGAGGTTTATATAAACTTTTCAGCTTTGAGGTTTCCCGTGAAATAAAACAGAAAGTTTCAGTTCTGGCTTTTGAGGCTTTTACGAGTATTTAATTGCAGGTAAC
>DWMZ01003350.1:0-12846 GCA_018249855.1 Eueides tales michaeli | reverse complement strand
TATATATATATATATATATATATATATATATATATATATATATATATATATATATATATATATATATATATATATATATATATATATATATATATATATATATATATATATATATATATAATAAATCCTCAGGAAAGTCCACAACGTTACAGGAACTACATGAGTATACGTCACTGGTCCTCTCTACTCTCTATACTTATAATAAATATGTAACCAATCACTGCCTGTACATGGAAGATATATATAAAAAAATCTTATAATATGTAGGACGATGGAGAATCTAGAGAGTTCTCTTCTCTCTCTGGTCGTTCATTAATGTGATAAAGCCCGAAATAGTGTCTTTTTTTAATTTTTGTCTGTTTGTCTGTGTGTTTGTACGCGTTTATCAGAAATGGCTAACCATATTTAAATGAACTTTTCACTACTATATTCTGGCACCTTCCTTCAAAATTTAATGTTTCATTTATTTAAATCAGCTCAAAAATAATACGTCAATTGAAAATATTAAGTTCGACAAAATTGCTATAAATATTTTATTCATTTAGTTCAAATTTTAATTTTCAATGTACTATAGATATTATCTAAGTGATAATATTGTTAAAACGAAAAAAATGTTGAAATTAGTAAATAAATTAAAGTAACTCAAGCGAGCGAAGCTACGGGCGGGTCAAATTTTTATTACATTTTTTATTATAGAACATGAATTAATCAAAAGTATTAATTCAAAAACATCTCATTTAGAATAGAACGTAGTGTCCGATCACTTCGCCACGATAGTCATCCTCCAGTCCATCATATAGAAATGCTAAAAGAATATTTTTAATATACTGCTTATCCTCGAAATATAATAAAGAAGCGTTGGGTCACTAAAATATAAGCCGTTAAGATAAGGTCACCCAGAACAATATATTAATAGCATACCCTTATATGTAATAGAATGTACTTGTTAATTTTGTGTGGGTTTTTTTTTCAATTATGTACATGGAAGCCAATCGTGGCGCAGGGGCACGGATTAAACGATTGTGAGTTCGATTGTCTCTCGAGAAAATGAAATATTTGATATATTTGTTACCTCGCTTTTGTAACGAGTCAAAGGGCGCGGTTTAGTTCCGCCATTGAACTCGCATTTTTTCCATAATTTGGCGATAAGTTGATTCCGTTAGCAACTTATCACTAAATTATGGAAAAATGGGTAAGTGCCTTAATGGGAACAAAATGACTTAACATTAGATCCCCAGGTTCCCACTGCCTATCCTGCTGTGTGAGGAATACAGCTTGAAAGTAAAAAAAGTTACCTATACTAAGAACACGCATAAATTACATAGAATAAAATTTTATTTATGCACTAAAACTTAGGAAACATTAGATACATATATTGATACATTATCCTTATTGAATATAATAAAGAAAGTTATATTAATACTAATAACAATATTTACAAAGAAAACTATAAGAAAAGACATCATATAAGAAGTGCTTCGAGGACCAAAAACGATAACAATGGAAATAGGTTAGGCTATCAACCTAACCTTTATTGTTTATATCATTTCTAATGAATATGGAATATCATCAATGTTAAGTCGGTATTTTCATAATATTAGAGTAAATAAAAATACTTCTTTGAGGCCTGTTTTGGCGCAGGGGTAGAAGCGTGTGACTGTAATCAGATCGTGGGTTCGATTCTTACTCGAGAAAATGAAATATTTCACAGTTTCAAATGAAATATTTTATTTTTTTATTGTTTCTCACTGGTAACAAGACAAACACGCGGCGTTGAGTTTAGCCGCTTAACACACAAGGCCTAAAATTTGACACCAAGTGGAAAATGGAAAAAAAATAAAAAAATCTTGTATGATATATGAGCCGTGAAAGGGTTATATACACAAAGTATATCAAAGATATCACGGTGCACAGGCATAAGCGTGCCACGGTAAAAGCGACAGATTTTGGATTTGATCCATATTCAAGAAAATGAATTATATATTTATTATTATCATTTGATCGCTCTGGTAACTAGGCAAAACGCGAAGTTGAATTCCACCACTCAACACCCAATGCTTTCCTCTAATATGGGCTATAATAAAATAAAATATATTTCCATTAAGAGAAGAGCCGAGTGCGCTTACTAAATATAAAGATTTATTTTGATCCTTTCTTAAGTGGTCGTTTTGTTTATTTTTATGGTGTAAATGGAACATTATTTTTTTCAGCTTCACGCTGTATGGCAAGGTAGGCAGAGGGATCTTAGATATATTTAGTATATTATATATTTATAAAAGAAAGTATTTATTATACATACTTAGAAACATATTAAAATCTCTAAAGCTTTTTATATCCTAACCATAATATTTTTATAGAAAATTAAAAATAGATATATATCCGTATTATAAACATAAATAAAAAAATCGTTATAATTAGTAAACGCGCTCGGAACTTCTCTTAATGGAAATTATTCTATTATAGCCCATATTTTATAATCGATAATCGTTAGACTTCGTTTAGATGACAAGCTAACAAAATGCTGTAGCTTCTTTAGGCCCTACCATACCTACCTGTTATAATTGAGATTTCTTTTTTCAGATTAACGCTGTATCTCTCCCACACCCTGCCAGAATAGGCAGAGGAAACTTGGTAACCTAGTTTTAAGGCGCTCCGTTCTGTTACCCATTTTCCGCCAAATTTGATGATGTGTGTTGAGTGGCGGAATCAACGCCGCACATTGCTTTGTTACCTAAGCGAGGTAATGAAAGCAATAAATATTTAATTTAAATATATATTAAATATTTCGTTTTCTCGGGCGGGGACCGAACACAACCTGTCGTGTTTACAGTCACATGCTTGTGTCTCTGCGCCACGACAGGTCATAATTGAGGATGGCCTAATAACGTACCTAACGTTTTACGTACAAAACAATGTTTTCTATATTACATTGTGAAATCTATGCACATAAAAATGTGATAACTGATTAAAAGTAAGGTTAAAACAAACAAAATATGGTTTCAGATTTTCAGAGAATATTTAGATTTTATAGAAACTTTTTTTTTTAATTTAATCTTTTTTTTGCTTCACACTGCATCCCGCACATAACAGATAGAGGGAACCCTGGGAACCTAGGTTTACAATATTCAGTCTTCTTTCCTCTTACTCGTATATATGTATTGACTCTACATAACAAAAGAGATGATATATCATTGTATAGAACTATTAATAAGCTTTCAGGTTCCGGGTAGGAACCTAGTGTAGTGTAACTATTGTAAAGTTGTATAAGAACTATTGTCTAGCCAAAGATAAGATGGTTAGCATAATTAAAGAACCAGCTGGGTATTACAAGCTAACTAACTAACTTATTATATGCACTATAATAGTAACAAAGGCAGCTCTAATTATGTACAGTAACACTTTATGTGTACTAAGCAAAGCAGTTAACTAAATTATGTCAACTTGACAAAGTTTAATCTTTGTGGTTTCTTGTTTGAATTTTTTATTCTTTCAGCTTCACACTGTATTCCGTACATGGCGGGGTACGCAGAGGGAACCTAGCTAGACTCCTTTCCGTTCACCACAAATTTTTCACTAAATAAATAAAATAGATATACTGTCACAGTCTTTAAAATAAACAAACAATAAGCTTTACTTTTTTATTTCTAAAACTTTAAGCTATTAGGCATTTATAACTAGGTATTGCAATTTTCTTTATGTACAATGTTAATTTATAAAAGAAAGAGGATATATTTAGGAAGGGAGAGAATATTAATACTATGAGTTCTAAAACAAGGTGAGTTAATTGTTTTATTAAAGAAAACTTTCCCACATAATTTTTGTTGAATGGGTGATAAATTTCAATACAAAATGAGGGTCAGTCAAATGTTTAAGTAATACGGTGTTTAATACATTGTATTTTTGTAATGAAGAACAAAAAATAATGATGATATAAATATTGCATTAAATGCAATAGAGGATATTTTTTTCAGCTTCAAGCTTCAGGCAACTGGCAGAGGCACCTTAGGAACCTATGACATTCTGTTCCGTTTGCTATCTACCGTAGAATTTGAACTATTGCTTGTTAGCGGAACTCAACGCCACGGCTAGCGTTGTTACCAGAGCGAAGAAATGAAAATAATTAAATTTAATTTCCTCAAGTGGGAATCGAACTCACAAATTGTCGCATTTACAGTACAGTACACGCTTATGCTTCTGGGCCACGAAAGGCCTAATATAATGTAATAAAAATATATATGTTTTTTTTTCTCTCTCTCTTTTAGAAAAACTGTAAATTTAAGATGTGCTAATCAAACCGTAATAACTCTATGAAGGTTATGTTAAAAAATTATAGGAAAGTAAATAAATCAAGTAAAGAATCAAAGTAGAACTATTATCATTATAAGACTACTGTGGCACACTAGCATCCTGTGCCACAATAGTCTTATAATGATAATAATTATACCTCGATCGATCGTGTCTATAAAAGTTATGGTTATAGTTCAATTCTCGATCGGTAGACACTAATTTTTATTTTGACGCTCTGATATAAAAGACATCTTTCCCTACCAATATATACGGAATAAAGCGTGAAATCTACTAAATTCCCTTGAATTCACCCATAAATACAAACTAAGTCAATTAATATAAGAACTGCGTATGTCAGGCAAATTGTGTTCTCCAACAATATCTGTTATGGGGTCTCCATGAAAAAGCCATACAAAAGAATATAGTTAAGACGTAACGAATGTAATCGCTCTCTATTAAAATACCCTCGCCGTTACTTTCTTAGGGGAATTTGAAATATATTTTTGATTGACTTGTTTTGACTAGATTTTATTGAATGTAAAATAGATAATTGTTTTTGCAATTCAAGAGAAGCTAATGTAAGACACTTCTTTCTCCACGTTTCTGCATTTTAGAGACATTGCTTGTTAAGTGAGATTTAACACCGCATTATGTCTTTATGCTAGAGGAAACGAGAATAAGTTATTCCACTATTAATAAGTAATTTCATTACCTCTATAAATTAGCTTCACACTATACCCCGCACATAACAAAGTAAACAGAGGGAACCTGGGAACCTAGTGCCAGTACGATACCAGAAAATTAAAATATATTATTTCTTCGGAAGGGAATCAAACATTAACCCATATACCAATCGAACACTTATACTTCATTCTTTTTATTTTATTTCATACTAATTTTATTTTACTAATAAAATTGCAAAAAATAAGCCAAGGTCAATCATTATCTTACAAAAACATTAACATTTTCTATTTAATAAAGATATCGAAACACCACTACTAATGTAACAAATATCTACAGTACAGTCAGTTAAGACGGCGTCGATTACGTTCATAGTAAACTTTTATGTATCATTATCGTATCCCAAATGTGTATTAGCCTTGCGTACTAAACGGTAGTCGTGTTTGATTATGTATTGGCCTTAGATCTATCTATAAATTATATTAGCTGTGGCGCAGGGGCCATAAGCATGTGGCTGTAAACTACAATTTGTGGGTTCGATCCCCACTCGTGGAATTAAAATACTTAATATTTTATAGATAAATATTTTCATTTTTTAACTCTGGTAAGAAGGCAAAGCGCGGCGTTGAGTTCCACCACTCAACACGCAATGCCTCAAACCCGGCGGAAGGTGGAGAAGGGAAAGGAGTGTCTTAACGCTAGGTATCGCAATTCTCTCTGCCTACACTGTTATGTGCGGGATACAGCGTAAAGCTAAAAAAAATGTATATATTAGTTCTATATAATTAAAGTGATCGTGGCGTAGCGTTTGAATGTAAACGCGATGGTTTTCAGATCGATTCCCACTTGGTTGTGAATATCATTGTTCTGGTGTCAGGACAAATGGTGGCGTTATTTTCCGCCTCAACTCACTATGTTTTGAAAGTTGAGCGGTGCATAATGTATTGCGTTTTGATTGGCAGAACTCACCACCGCGCTTTGCTTTGTTACCCAAGCGAAAAAATTAAAACATTCAATTTTTAAATTAAGAATATAAAAAAATATTTTATTATTACACATCCTGCCTGTACGTGCCCCTGCGTCACGACAGGCCGTACTACAAAATAAGAGACGAGTTATTTGCATGGCATTATAAATTATAAATTAAATATCACCCCCGAGTCTGTATTCCATTATGTACACGAGTCCTTACTTTGATAGTCATTCTCTATCCACATAAATGGCTGAGATTAAACAAAAATGTCTTAAGCGTTGTTTCTGTTTCAAGTTTATGTAGGTAATGGGAACTTGGAAACCTAGTGCTAAGATGCGTACTTCTATTTATTGTATTATTGTATTGCCATATTCTATTTATTGTACTCGTAATAGAATATGGCTACTAACTAACCTACCTTAAAGTAAGTACGATTCCCAAACGTAAAATTAGAGCTGCACTTTAGACAATATTAAAAGAAATTAAAAAACGATAGACAATGAAAAGTGACTCCACCTCCATACATTTTAACTACCGTTTTAAAATAGTTTAACGTAGTACAGAGAGTTGCAGTACATTATGTTTAATATTATTTAGTATCGAGAGCGTTTGAGAATAATAAAATAATAAATCTACTTAATGGGTGATAAATAGCTATTTTTTTGTGCAAGCTTTGAAGTACTCGTATAAGAAATCGTAATAAATTTTAATTAATCGTTTCTTTCAACCATCATGGTGTAGCGGCACACCTTATTGTAGCCCGGACCGTTATAGGTTCAATTTCTATTCGGAGTAATGAAAACATTTTGTCTTTTCTCTCTGCTTACACGACAACACGCAGTGTTGAATTCCGCTCAAAATGTTTCGAAAATTGGGCTACTAGATCTGCTCTGCCTACTCTGCTATGTAAGAAAAGCTGCTGCATTTTCAATAGTAATCTGATTGCCGATAACGGTCGTTTATTCAAAACACATACGAAAGTTTATTTATTTATAAAACGTAAAAAAAAATAACGGAGTGAGACATGAGACCCGCGCCCATTCCGCTACTTTAAAATGTTCATACATTTAATATATAAATATTTTTCTTTTGTAAATGTTAACATTTTAAAAGTAATAAAACACATTAAGTTTTTTGTTTTTATTTACTTAAATAGTAAATATTCGTTCAATGTTATTAAAATAATGGAAACTTATTTTTTAGTTCAGTTCAGACAACTTTGAATTATTTAGAATTTGAAATTAGGTTGAAGATTATAGCTACAAAGTTTTAGTATAGGTTAAATTAAAAGTAGCGTTTTTGGGTTTTAGATCATTTTTTTGATTCGCTTCGCTTCTTTGCATTTTTTCCCGTTAGATTCACACTGTATCCTGCATAAGGCATGGTATGCAGGGAAGGAACTTGGAACTTAGTGTTAAGACACTATCGGAGTGTCTCGTGTCCCCACTTTCCTCCGAATTTAAGGACTAATAAATGCACCTAAACGCCACGCTTTGCCTAAATATAATAAGCGTTTTTTTACTTTTATTATATTTAAGAAATGCAAGGAAGCGAAAATGGGGATAGTTAGTAGCCATATTCTATTACAAGTACAATAAATAGAATATGGCAATACAGTAATACAATAAATAGAAGTACGCATCTTATCGCTCGGAAATTATCGAAAAATGAACAGAGTGTCTTAACACTAGGTTCCTAATCTCCCTCTACCTACCCTTCTACCTACCTTAAAGTAAGTAAGATTCCCAAACGTAAAATTAGAGCACTTTAGACAATATTAAAAGAAATTAAAAAACGATAGACATTGAAAAGTGACTCCACCTCCATACATTTTAACTACCGTTTTAAAACAGTTTAACGTAGTACAGAGAGTTGCAGTACATTATGTTTAATATTATTTAGTACCGAGAGTGTTTGAGAATAATAAAATAATAAATCTACTTAATGGGTGATAAATAGTTATTTTTTCGTGCAAGCGTTGAAGTATAAGTAATTGTAATAAATTTTAATAAATCGCCTGCTATATGCGTGATAAAGCGTGAATCTAAAAAGATAATTCTTCCGAGTGTGGAATGAAGCCAAAACTTTATTTTTTTTTGTAATATGTATTTATAAAATATATTGAAAATTCATTAGTTAAGTAAATTAGCGTTAACAATTTCTATCTATTTTCATTCTATAAAATGATTGTCAGTTACCACCCACTGATAACGTCAGATTTCAAGCACTTTATATTAATTTATGAACGAGTCTTATTTACAATATCAGATGTACGATACGAACTTAAAAGCTTAGTCGAAAGATTGAATAAATCCAAATTAATCGAATATATACTATGGCCTGTCGTGGCGCAGTGGCACATACATATGACTGTACACGCGTCAGGTTGTGGATTCGATCCTTATTCGAGAAAATAAAATATTTAAAATGTGTATTTACGTCTTACTTATTACACTTATTTATTTTAAAATCAATAAAATATTTGATATTTATTATTATTATTTCAACGCTCTAGTAACAAGGAAAATAGTGACGTTGAGTTTCACTACTCAACATGTAATGCCTCAAACTTGGTGGAAAGTGGGGAACGGAAATGCTTTAATGGGAACGGAGTGTCTAAACAATAGGTTTCCAAATTCCCTCTGTCTACCCTACCATGGGCGGAATACACTGTGAAATTAAATTTAAATTATATATGAAATGAAATAACATTTAGCGTCACACCCGCAGCTCCTCTCGCTTGAATTATACTATTTTTTTACTAACTTCTACTACTTTCTTGTTCTAATGACATTATCACTTTTTAGACATTATCTATACATTGAATATTAATATTTCAGCTAAATAAACAGAAATTTGGTGGAACTTAGTATTTCAAATTGATGTATTTTTTGAACTGACTTAAATAGACCGAACACTAAATGTTGAGGGAAGGTTGTCAAAATATTATAATGAAAAGTTGCATTTTAAATATTTTCACCGGTCAAACCCAAAGTCGGACAAATAAAATTCATAAATAAATGTTTGTTGATTAAATATCAACAAACGTTTAAATAACTATACGAACTTTAGAAACTCGGATTACTCGTATTTTTAAATCACAGACAAACACTTTAATTTTATTTATATTTAATAAAATATTACATAAATAAATTGAACTAATTAATAAATTATACTTAGCATATTTATTAATGAAAAAAAAACAATTAAATAAAAAAACCGTATAGTATAAAAATATAAATTACACTGAAACTGAGGAGTCTATATGGTTAGAATTTCCACATCTTACGATGAAATTTTGCCACCGTTTTATAGCAATTTTGTTGCAGACGACTTTTTCGTTATCCAAATACACCAGTCTCGACACTTTTAAATTGCAAGCTTTTGGAGATTAAAGACTGTATATGACTACTTACATGTATAAGACTGTAGTATATATGACTAGCTAATATACGAGTATGTGACTTTGCTCGTGTATGATTGAAGTCTTTATTTTTATTTTTTCTGCCTGTAATTATAAGCCTGACTGTTTGTGGATTCACTCTAGTATAAAGGCAAAGCGTGGCGTTGAGTTTAGTCTTTCACCTCGCAATCAAACTACCACAACCCCTATTTTGACGTCGGTGTACAAAATAACATGAGCCGGTCGTTAAAAGCGACACAATCAAAGTATTAGACAAGCACAAATCTAGGAATCGATAAATCGCTGTTATATATAAAAATCCAACAATTTCCTATGACCCAACAATATCCACGAGAGCTCACGCAAAATGCCACTAAGACGGATTTTATTTTAATCTTTTATTTCTAAAAGAAATTGTTTTTATTCATCGTTCGGAGCGATCGTTTCTCCTTAAGTATCAATAGTGAAACGCCCAGAAACTTTTTCGTGTTTACGATCTGTGTCCCCGTTAGAAGTATGAAGCGGATAAGTTATTTTTTTTTTGCTTTACGAGGATAATTAGAGGATACTTGGAAACTTTGTATGAAGATACGTCATTCTCATTGGGACACTTTCGTGCCCCCTTTTCTGGGCTTCTAGAAACAATTTTTTCATTTATTTTGAGGGTAGATAGAAATAACCAAGACAGCAGCAGCAGCAGCGTTAAGTTCCACCAAAGAAAAGAGATATCCCCCGACTGCGCTACGCAAATGAGGAGTGTGTTATTCTTCAACCCAACTATTATTTACTTTCCAAGAAGTCTAGTAAAATTTAAATAAGTTTTGACTGTTGATTCTTATTTATTTTAATTCTTGTCAACATTTATGCTGTCTTATATTTTTATTATTCAAATAAAAGGCAAATAAATATAGCCTAGTGTTTAAAGCTTCCTTCTCTAATTTTTATATATAATATGTACTTATAAAAACATTTTTATGTTTTATATTTATTTTAAAAACGTATAAAAACTTTAATGTGGCGGAATTGGAGCACGCGCCTCACGCGCCTCACGCGCCAGAAACCATCCGAGCGCCATACACCGACCAACTGAGCCATACGTTTCTAGCTACGTTGAAATTCTTACACGGTTGTTACAACTTATTTAAGGTGTTAGCGTCATTTAAGTTGTAGTATAATTTTTACAAATTTTTGCTTCGCAGAGACAATTCGTTAGAATTATCGTTTGGCAAGAGAGCATACTATATATAATACTACTATATTTTCTACCAACCAACCTCAAATACAATCAATAAGAAATGGCCTCTCTTATCAAGTTGATTTCCAGCTACTTATCAGACTGACAACCGCAGCCCCAGTTTAGTGGCTACGGAGACACAACAGAAGAAAAAAATAGATCATTTACAAAGAGTAATTACCACAGTAGTACAGTTATAGTCACGTTCATAGAATATTTTCGTTGGGATGAGATATATACTATCATAATTCGACGGGTTGTGTTATTGATGGTCTCTTTCTACTCATAAAATATCAGAATAACAAAATATGTCATGGGAACGGATAAGAAAAGGGCTAACATTTTTCTAAGTTTTGAAGGTAAACTTTTGAATTTGAGTGACATTTTAAATTTACGTTGAGTTACGAAGTGTCTGATTGTAAATACGATAGATATAGATATAAAATTCTAAATTATGTTCACATATAAAAATCTCAGCCTGTCAATGTTGGAAACTACACTATACTACTACTACACTATACTATAGGGAATATAGCGTTACGCTAACAAGAAAGAGGAAATAAGCAAAAAATATATAAAGAAGCAAAAAGTTTATATATAAATCTAGAAAGTACAGTGTTAGGTTACATTATTCAATATACAATACGTGGAAAACGTGGAATTATGTTCCGTCACTCAACATGCCTCCAGACTTCGACGGAAAGTGGGGAACAGAAGTGTCTAAATGGGAACAAAATTTTCTAAACAAAGTTTCCTAGTTCCTCTATGTAATGTAGGTATAATATGAAGCTATAAACATATAAAAGATAGATTTACTTTTGAAATCTAGTAATTTCAGAGTACAAATTTAACATCTTGGTGGAAAAATAAAAAAAGTGTGGTAACTAGAGGCATAAACCGTTCTAATTGAATTAAAATGTCTAAAAGTGGACAATCTATCTTCCAAGTGTAGGAAAATTTCAGAAATCACGGCTCTACTTTTTTTATACAGTCAATTTATTGAGGAAAGCGACAGGTTACACCACATTTATCTTTTCGATGTAATTTATTTACTCCCATTTAATCACAAGGCTAAATCAGGTAAAACCCATCGTTAATAAAATGTCGTATATATTTATAATAAAACATTCACTACTTGTCTCATTCCACTACTAAATATGTACTATTTTATCATCTTTGAAGTTCTATTATCTACATTTAGGGAAAATAAATATTTATTTAGAAAACGTTTAATAAATTTAACGTAGCAGGATATGAAGCCCCGTCTCTTAACGGATTCCCACCGCAACGTTCAATGTTTATACGATTTCTAAATAAGTAAATAAGTACTATTTCTTTCACGCTCTATGATCAAAGTCACACCTTTCATTGAGCTGAATCTAGTTAAGGACGAAGGAAACAACGCAAGAAATAGCTTCGCTCCGTCGCCATCTTTCAACGGTTGACGCCCCGGTACTGAAAACATATATCCTCGTAAAGACCATTCAAATTTAATCCTTATTTATACTAAAATAAAAGTTATTTTAATATATACTTCCATGTCTTTGAAAACAAAGTTTATAGTTAGAAACGAATTATAGGAATATATATCTAATAACAATGGTATAAAGATGAGAGTGCATGTGATAGTTGTCTAACAGTTCAAAGTCACTTACTTTAGCGATAAGAACAAAGACAAACGGGTCCTTTCGAGGTCCTTTATAGAATTGGACCCCAAAAAATCTGAATTTCTTGTATCCATATCAAAATTATTGAAAAAAAAAAAGATTTAAAATTTGATTGATACTATTATATGTTATAAAATTAATAGAAACCATCGTATCGTGTGATTGTAGGCATATTGGTAGTGATTTCGATTCCCGCTCGTGAAAATGGACTATTTTTATTTTCTCGTTAAAAGTTTAACTAGCAAAACACGGTGTTGCGTGCCACCAATCAAAATGAAATGCAAAAAGTTGTGTGAAAACTGGAGAACGAAATGTCTGGACTCTAGGTTCACTCTACCTACCCTCCTATTTACTGAATATAAATAAATAAAAAGAGAAAGCCGATCTCCTGGGCGCTCTCTTTGCCTCAAACTCGACTATGGATGACCGAGGAACAATGCCGCCGACCATCCCGCGGTGTCAGAGCTCAGTGCCTGACGTTAAATTTAGTCAGAAAGCTGTTAGGCGAGCTCTGTCTTCCTTGGACATCCACAAGTCGAGTGGGCTTGATGGCATTTCTCCTCTTGTGCTCCGTTCATGTGCTCCTGAGCTGACACCGGTG
>DWMZ01003349.1:0-12847 GCA_018249855.1 Eueides tales michaeli | reverse complement strand
CTAGCTCAGAGGCTGCAGAAGGAGTTCTTGCTTGAGAGTCGGATACAAGTATGTATTAATGTGGTTATTTATTAATAATGTATTATATATTCTGTTATATTTATAATTATTAAAAGCTTTAATTATGAAAAAGTAAATTAGAGGCTGTCATGGCTTATTAAAATAAAAAAAAAAACTATTACTATGACAAAAAAAATAAAGTAGTTTTCTTCCCACACAATTAAATGTGCTAAAACACTGCTTTTGACATTTTTTTATTTTTCATATTATAATGATAAATATTTCGGTGTGATTTAATGTGAAAAAAAATCTTAACTTTACAACGTAAACAAATGAACTATAAACAAACAAAGACCCGAATATATAAGCAAAATTAATGTAACCCGTAACATTCATGCCAACAAGTGCTGAGACCATTGATTTTCAGGCATTGCGTGTTGAGTGGCGGAACTTAACGATGCGCTTTGCCTTGTTACTAGAGCTTTTTTTTTAGCTTCACGCTGTATCCCGCACGAGGCAGGGTAGACAGAGGGAACCCGGGAACCTAGTGTTATGACACTCCGTTCCACTTCCGTTCCCCACTTTCCGCCGAATTTGAAGCATTGCGTGTTGAGTGGCGGAACTCAACGCCACGCTTTGCCTTATTACCAGAACGAAGAAATGAAACATTAAATATTTAAATTGAAACTATTAAATATTTCATTTCCTCGACTGGGGATCGAACCCACAACCTATCGGTTACAGTCACACGCTTGTGCCGCTGCGCCACCACAGGCCTCGACACTCTTTTTAATATATTAATACACAATACGTTTTCAGGAGCTAGAATCAGAGCTATTAGAACTTCAAGACAAGTACGAGAGGCTCGAAGAGGATTGTTGTGAATTAGAGGAGATAGAGAATGACACCCGCCTCCATTGGCAGCAGTAAGTAGAAAACATAAAAAAAATAGGGTTCCGTATTTCATAAGGTTAAATTGAAACCATTTTTGGTTCGTGTTTGTCGGTGTGTCAAGTTCGAGTACGCGTGCGCGCGTATATATAATTAATTTTCCTTATGTTGGGATAGTTTTTCGAACAAATTATAAACGAATGATTTTATTTTCAAGACTTTATTTATACGTATAATATAAACTAACCACAGAAAGTAATGGTTCAATTTTTTTTTTATGTTCAGCTTTGATATATTAATCATCATTAAAAAACATACTAGTGATTTGGACTCGCATGAGAATTATATACTTTTTTTTATATAAATTCAATCCAAGGGATCCAAATATTAAAACCAAGGTTCCCTATTAGACGCGTGAACCTAAAAAAAAGGTATATAAAACAATTCCAGATTAGAAATGGACTACGAGCTGTGTTCCGCGCAGCTGCGAGACATGACGGAGCAGCGCTCGTGCTCGCGCGCGCGCGCCGAGCGCCTCGCCGCCGACCTGGCGGCCCGCGACTGCGCGCTCAAGGCGAGAGAGGTACTTTATATTATGTATTTTGTATACTTTCTGTGTTTTATTATAATATTTGTACAATTTAAAGGTAAATGTTTTTCTATTTTTGATAATATGAGACTTGTCGGCTTGATTTCAGTTCTCGGGGAGTTATTTTCTTACTGTGGTATCAACACAAGGGTGGCTTTCAGTTGAGCTGTCTATTATTCAACACCGAGTGTTGAAATTTAGATGATTGTTTCAAGGGGAACTTCTTTCCATTAGGTTTATTCTGTCTACGTTGTTATTTGCGGGATACAGCGTGAAAACAATGACAACCATAAAACGTGTAAAAATTTGAACGTAGCAGGATTTGAACCCAATCCTTTTAGAAACTGTAGTACCGATTAACATTTTAAAAAGAAAAATTAACTTAAAACGATAAAAAATAATAATTTCAATTCAATAATCGTCTTTTTCAGAACGAATTACTAACTAGATTGCAGAGTTTAGAGCGCGCTGTGCCGGCGTTGATCGCTTGGAATGTTATACGTACAGTCGGTGCTACCGTCACTTGTGGGACCCAAGTAAGTAGATTTAGGTTCCTTAAAAAAAAATTAAAAACTGAGCCGTTTTGGGGCAATATTTTGGTTTTTGTGTCGTATGTCTGTGTGTTTGTATGTCATAGACAATTTCCTTCGAAACTCAATGATAACTTATGAAATAATTTGACATTCTATACTTATGTGCTGTGTGATTTTTTTTTATATAATGTAATAGATTTTGTATTAGCTTTCAATTGTTTTAAATATGATAATATTAAAGAAATAAAGTATTGTAGTCTATCGTAGCTCAGGGGCACAAATGTGCGACTGTAATCGCAAAGTTTGGTTGTGGGTTCGATCCCCACTATAGGAAATGAAATATTATATATTTTTATTTCTTTGCTTTGGTAACAAGGTGAGTTTCGCTCAATGCGAATTCCTTAAATTGCGGCGATATTTATCGAATGCGAAACGAAAATGTCTTAATATGGAATGACTTAACCTAATGGTTCCAAATACACTGTACCTATCCCTGATACAGCGTCAAATAAAAAAAAATGCATTTTCACTTATATAACTATAATTTAAATTACAGAAAGCTTTAATAAACCGTATATCGCCTCTCGCGCCCGACACCAAGGCGGCCATCACGCAAATAAAGGAAAAAGACAACAGCATCGTTCCGTGGCAGGATACGTACTTACCGCGTATTACTGAATTGCAGATGCAAGTTAATAAGTGAGTTAGATTTATATTTAAATTATTATTTTATCTATATGAGGCTGTAACCGACAGGTTCTGGGTTCGATCCCCAGTCGATGAAATGAAATATTTAATATTTTCAATTTAAATATTTAATGTTTTTTCAATTGATAAGGCAAAGCGCGGCGTTGAGTTCCGCCACTTAACACGCAATGCCTCAAATTCGGCGGAAAATGAGGAACGGAAGTGAAACGGAGTGTCTTAACACTACGTTCCTAAGCTCACTTTACATACTCGACCATGTGCAGAATAGAGCATAAAATAAAAAAAAAATACATATATTTTTTCAGATTAATAGCCGAGAGAAAAGAAATAGACACACAATCCTCACAAGTAAAGAAGGTTCTAGAAGATAAAGTGAAGAGTTTGGAAGAAGAACTAGCGATAGCCAAACGGCAGATGTTCGCGGCCGTCAATGGGGCTGAAATGAAGAAAGACAAGATTGATGGGAAAATAGAGCAATTGGAAGACAAAATACAGATTGAAAAGCAAAATGGACAGGTATTTTTTTGTTTGTGTTTATTTTTTTTATGGCTATCGTCGCCAAGTGCGGCGTTGAGATCCGCCACTCAAGAGGCAAAAATGTCTTAAAATTAGGTTTTCGAATTACCTCTGTCTACCCTGCCATGTACGGAAAAACGTGAAGCTGAGTAATAAAAAGATATCTTGGTCATTTATGTAGTCCTGGTAGCTGGCCGTTGATCTTACTTAGAAAAGTTAGACTGTATACGCGATGTTTGTTGGTTCGATTCCCTTTGGGAGTAATTTATGGTACTGTTGCGATTAATTTAGTATACTTTATATAATTATATTTTATATGTAAAGTAATAAACTCTTGGCCAGTTATGAAGTTCTGGTACCTGTTAGTTAGTTTTGTTTGAGTGATGTGATGAGTAAGATGCGTAAAGTATAATTGATAATTGAGACAATTTGCAAGGCATTGCGAGATTATTGGCGGAACTCAACGCCGCATTTTGTTCTGGAACCAGAGTGACGGAATGAAAGTAATTCACCCCCTGTGTGGGAATCGAATCCACAGACATCATGTACAGTCATAAAAAGTAGTCATATAATTAATAATGAATCAAAAGCATATAATTGTAGAGGCCTGTCGTGGCGCAGCGGCACAAGCGTGACTGTAACCGACAGGTTCTGGGTTTGATCCCCACTCGAGGAAATTAAATATTTAATATTTTCAATTTAAATATTTAATGTTTCATCCCTTCGCTCTGGTAATAAGGCAAAGCGCGGCGTTGAGTTTCGCCACTCAACACGATATGCCTCCAATTCGGGTTCCCGGGTTCCCTCTGCCTTGTGAAGCTATAAAAATAATAATAAAAAAAGCATATAATTATATGGGAAATACAATATAGAAGTCATAATGACCACATCTCATGAGATCATACGTGTCTATGACGTAAATAAAACATATACATAAATGAAAATTAAAACAAAGTAAACAGAGCGTATTACACTACGTCCAAGGTGTTGTGGCCTTTGAAATAAATAGGCTTTGTGGTTTACGCATTGTTCACTCTCACATTTATTCCACGCAAAGCTGGTTAGGGAATATAGAGTTGAGTTACTTGATTCCCGAAATGTCAGTTGAGTGGCGAAATTTAACACGGCCTTATGCTTTATTGCTATCAGAGGGAGAATATTAAATTATCTTCATGTAAATGGGAATCGAACCCGCACAATCGTCGCGATTGTCCTATTTGGTAATAATTGGTAAGAAAAATATAACAGACCAATCTGCACATCTAACTGTAATATTTTTTCGGGAGGCCACAACTCGCCGACCGTACTATAGTTTTCTAGTTATCTAGAAAACTATAGACCGTGAACAATTTCTATAATAAATTACATATTTTTTTTATATTAATTTTGTTCTTAAACCGCAATATCGCAATAAATTTATATTTTTTTTATTTCAATTGATTGCTCCATTTGTTTCGTGATTTTTCTCACTAATTCAGTAGTTATGTTGACTATTTGTCAGTTTGTTTGTTTTGGTTGAGTTATTTTGATACTTATTTCTTTAGTGTTGCGTTCTGTATATTTTGTTTTCATTTACACGTAGTTTTTGAAGCATTAATAGCGGTGACTCCGTTTTGTACTTTTGGCCATATTTACTGGTGCGTTTTGTCTTTTGGTTTTAGTTTTATTCCGTAAAATAGCGCAGGCAAAATATAATTAAGTGTTAAGGTAATAAGATATTTCATTTTCGTGATTATAACACATTTTAAATGAAAAAAATTAACCGGATTAATGCCATACACTGTTTTCTATACATTTTTGAAAAATCGAACAGACATGTCAGATGTGTTGTTGCGTATTAAAAGCGGAACTCTACTCCGCGATGACAGAGTAGAGAAATAAAAACAATTAATTAGCATGATATCCAACCCGTGACCAATCGCGTTTACAATTATTAAACAATGACATCTAAATCATATATATCTAAAGAGAGAGCATCTAAAGATTTACTATTTGTTCTCTTTACTTAACTATATGTATGTAAGCTGATATTACCACCATTTAAAATTAAAATACCAACAAAATAAGATAAATATAATATATAATAGTTCTCAAAAGTTGAAACAACAACAAAGTAGAAACTATAAAGGAGGCTGCATATTTATAGAACATCTTGGTCTAATAACATGTTATTAAATACAAAATGTTTATGTCATAAATAAAAATTAAAAACAATACAATTTAACAGCTCTTAATTGTTGCTAAGCTTTGCCAAGTACAACATACTTTGGCCTAACTATCTTATGTTATCTTACTAATGTTATAAATATGAAAGCTTTTGAGTATATCCATCTATTCGTTTGTCCCTATTTCATCACAAAAACTACTGAACGAATTTAGAAAAAGCTTTACAACAATCAAGTTTATATATCAGAATAATATATAGCTTATAATTCATAAAAACATTTCGTTCAACGATATGCTTAAACTGGCAAAGTAAGTCGCTGATATATAAAGAGTTGTTATTACCACCTCGAAAGCTAAAAACAATGTGTTCCACAGCTCCCCATAGATCCTTTAACCGAGGCTAAGATCCAAGCGCTACTAACGACGGAACAAGAACTGAACACCAGGATAGCAGAACTGGAGAGGAGGGAGGCGGCGTACCTGGAGATGTTGACGCAGGCGGACGACATGTGGGCCGACATGGAGGGCGGCTACAAGAAGAAGATCGATGAGGCGGTGCAGAATGAAACTATGTTGAAGGGGAAGGTTAGTTTTAGGGATTTTTGTGGGGGGAAAATGGGGGGGGGGCGGTGTGTTATATGTTTGTTTTCTCTGTTTATCTGTGTGCTGATTTGTGGCACTGTAGCTCTTGAAGGAATGAATCGGTTTTGAAGGGTTTTTTTTTTAAATCGTTGAGAAGATGTTGTTCGTTGCGGTGGTACTTTGTTTAATGTTTAAAAACTTTAAACGTTTTCACAAAATAAACTGAAAAATATGACTATTTAGTCATATTTTTCACTTTTGGTTCGGTTCATTTTTAAATTTGTTTCCTCGTTGTTCTAATAAATTGTTGCAAGAAATTTAGTATTATTATGTCTTATATAAATTAGATCTCCCTTCACATTTAGTGACAAATTTAACTAAGGAATAGTATACTTGTGTTGATGTCAAAGATTTTTATTTTTGAATATACATTTTATAAGTATTTTATATAAGTATGTATGTTATTCATTCAAATTATTGTGTCCTGTGTACTTCTAAACAAATTAGATGTAATAATATTAATAACAGTCAATATCAGCTAATTTCATATATTTTGTAACGTTTTATAAGCAATATTTATTCACAAGGGGGAGGAAATGATATACTTAAATTTAAAAATTAAATATTTATTGTATTCCTCAATTCAGTATATCGAAATTCCCAAAAGCAATCATTTTTCGCAATAGGTTCCCAAATTTCTCCTATATACTAGCATACACACGCGGGGTAAAGCGTGAACCTAAAAAAAATACATTCCCTTCTATTTCTTCCGCAGGTAAAGAAACTAGAAACAGAAAGAGATCAATGGAAGAACTGTTTCGAGCCACTAAAGAAGAAACTGAGAGAAATAGAAGAATCAGAATCTGGAATGAGAATTGCTCTAGAAAAGGCCGAAAGAGACGCTAAAACATTAAAAATACAGAATAGTAATTTGAACACTTTGTTTGGGAAGGCCGATGCTGAGGCTAAGAAGGCTGAGGCCGCTGTTAAAGCTCTTGAAAGTAAATTTAAGGTAGAATAAACTTTTTATTTTTTTATTTAATATTAAATGATAATATGTTGGTGGAAAGCGGCGTTGAGTTCCGCCACTCAGTGGATCAAATTCGACGGAAAGCGGGCAACGGCAGTGTCTTAGTGGAAACGGAGTGTCGACACTTCTTTACACTATGTTCCTGATTACCCTGTCTTTTTGTATTAAAATTAGGTTCCCAAGGTTCCTCTGCCTACCCTGTCTGTGGAGGTATAGTAGAATACAGCGTGAAACTGAAAAAAATGTTTATGCTAGGAATAATGATACTTTAGTTTGTGTAATTTTGCTTTTTTTTATTATTATTAACGTTTTCTAATAGACTTCACCATAAGAAATTAGAGTGTATACGTAACACGAGCTTAGTGAGCTCCAATTAAGGGAAATTGTTCATTTTTTATATTTTCGTTTACCTCGTTTTTTATTATGTTAATAATTGTCCTCAATATTAATCGTATCTTTTTATAAAATTAAAACTAAAAAAATAGTGTAAAATAAATATTATTCATAATAAAATACCTAAATATATATCATAAACATGTTATTTAAACCAATTAACAGAAGGAAATCGATCAACTGCGCAAAAGCAACAAACAAATGGACGAAGATATAAAAAGTCAACGGGAAACGTCCAAAAAGACTGAAATGAAATTCATGGGGGACCTGGAGTGTATTAGAAAAGAACTTTCTAGATCTTGCAAGAACAATCAAGAGTTGGAAGTTACTAACAGCGAGCTGAAGGAAGAGGTAAGCCTTCGTTGTATTAATATATTTATTATTAATAATATTTGTTTTCGTTATAATCGGTTTTGGAAAGGAAATAATGGTATATATATAATTTTATGGGTGCTTAATATTTTTTTAATATATACATTTTGTAATGGAGACTCCATTATTTTGGTTTTTCTATGTCATGGTTTTAATTATCTGTGTTTAATTTAGGTTTATATATATATATATATATATATATATATATATATATATATATATATATATATATATATATATATATATATATATATATATATATATAAATTTCAATCTGAATTTTCAAGTCTCCTTTATAAATGTATATATATATATTTTTAAGTAATTAAAAATTTTTAAGTAAAAAAAGAATTAAAAAACTTTTACATTTTTTATTGTTTGTTTTTCCATTCTCTGTAAAGGAAAATACTTTTATAGAACATGTATAAGTGGTACGATTAAATATTTATACATTTTCT
The DNA here is from genome assembly GCA_018249855.1 of Eueides tales michaeli. Classification (NCBI taxonomy): domain Eukaryota; kingdom Metazoa; phylum Arthropoda; class Insecta; order Lepidoptera; family Nymphalidae; genus Eueides; species Eueides tales. The sequence continues at coordinate 4,609 of DWMZ01003349.1, read as the reverse complement.
TTAAATAAATATATATTTTATTAATTTTGTATATATTAAGTTACATATCGAAAACATTAATTATTTATGCTTCTAGTTATGGGCGTAGTTGCTTTTGTAGTTGTAGTTTGTTGTGGTATTTGTTATTAGTTCCTTTAATTTATCCAGATATTATATTATGCTTTGAAAAACTTTTGAAATAAAATAAATAAAATTAAAAAAAAATAACTATTAATAAAATTAATATACTTATATTAAATAAATATTTTACATCAAAAGTTTTTATAACCGCTTTTTTTAAATTTGAAACGAAACCGTGTATATATAAAAAACAATCGGTTCACGAACAACAGTGCATGTATCACCAACATTTATATATGTGAAATGCGAATAGCGCCGTGTAAATAAATATATATATATATTGCATGGGTGATAAAAGGCTTAGAATCACGAAACAGAAACTAAGAAGACATTATTTTTAGGTCGAATCCTTAGAAAAGCAGCTAACGTTAACGCAAAAAGCTCTAAGCCAATGCAAAAGGAAATGCGACGACAAAATTAAAACTATAAGTCACGAATTATCGATAAAAACTGAGGAGCTCGAAGAGTTGCGTAGTGAAATGCGACACAGTTTCAACGCCAATCGTATAGACTTGAAACCTGATAAAACTGAATATGTAGGTGAAGGATATTCTATATATACAGCGGTACCAAAAAAAGCTGATTATAACAGAATGCATCACAGTATGAGTTATATAAGCGAGACGCACTGTTCGTGTCCAGGGCTGAGGAATCAATTGGTCAGTCAGCTGATCGAAGATTTATTCGATAGAATACACAATACGGTAGACGATGATCTGACTAAACTATGCAAGGAGATAATGCCGGTGAACGGTAAAGTGACTGAGGAGAACAAAGCTAAAATAACTAATTATTTGTTAATGGCCATATCTAAGGAACTTATTAGGTCTATAGGTGATGCGGACGCGAAAACTGATAGTGAGGTGAGTGTTTTTTTTTTCTTCTCTTGTGACTAAAATATTTATAATTGCGTTAGTTATGTGTCTAATTGACTAATTTTAATAATGGTTGTGGAACAACTAAATTTAACTTGATTTTTTTTTTTGCATTTTCTTTTTATTTTGTCTAAAATGTTTATAAGTTGATTTTAATTGATGACTCGAATGCAAATTTTGAAAAATAAAGCCTTTGTGGAAATTGTGTTCTCAGAAAATTCTCTAATTAGTAACTGTTAGTGAAATAAAATTTTTGTTATACATTTTATGTCTTAATAGCACATTGAATCACTATATATATTGTCATTACACAAGTTCACGTACTTCCAAATAATTTTTTGTATACGTAATAACAAAAAAATCCGATTTAAATGAATAATTTATTGAAAATTATACAGTTATCAACTATAGTTGGATTTCCACACATGCATATGCTTTAAATAAAAATTCTATTTAGTGTATATTATAAAAATACACGATTGTGGATAATATAGTTCGTAACGAGACGATCCCGATGATGATGGGATTATCAAGTAATATCATACAGAAATTACTCAGATACGTACTGTCTATAATTAAGTAACACATAAACGCAGGCGTCTCATTAAAGTAGGGTAAATAGAATTAGGGGATAAATATGATATGAATTTCGTTCATATACGTCCGCACAGATAGATGAACAATGTAAACAAAATAATATTTAAAAATATATTGAAAGTACCTAAAACTGACTGAGTGATAAATTTATTATACTGCAATTATTAATGAACGTAAGAATATACAAAAATAAACTTTAAATACTATATATATAATAGTATAATATATAAGGACTGGTAGCGTGCACTACCTCACCATCACTCTCAGGGACGCTAACGTAGGGGTTAAAATTAGTTTGCTTAATTTCACACACAAGTAGGGAACGAAACGGAGTGTCTCAACACTAGATTCTCATGTTTCCTCCGTCTACCCTGCCATGTGCGGGACACAGCGTGAAGCTGAGTGAGTGATTTCACACATACATACACATTACATTACTATTATACATTTACTATAATTACAAGAAGCCAAAATAAGCACGTTAAAGTAAATACAAAGTGGTGGGTGTAGGAGTGGCAGCGGGCGCTGCGCTGGCCGCCGGCGGCGGTGGGGGGCGCGGCGCGCGCGGGCAACGCGGGCGTGGTGCGCGGCGCCGCGCGCCTCGCGTCCGTGAGCTGCGCGTGCGCGGCCGCGCGCCTGTGCGCCGCCGCGCCCGCGCTGCGCGACCTCGTCAGGGACTGCCAGGAGGTGTGTCACTTATACTTACCGTATATATGCCTGTGTTTTGTAAAACTAAATGTTTACGCCTAAATAACAGTAAAAAACGGCATTGAGTTTCGTTAGTCTTTCTATATATACGTGATGTATCGGAATCGGAATGTCTAATTAGATTCTTTTGCCTGCCATGTCATAGACGAAAGATGATGTGAAACTGAAAAATTTTGCTAAGTTTTACTAAAGTGTTAAATTTATCTTAAATATTTATAATTTATGATTACAGTTAACTAGAATTATCTGAAATTTTGTTTATGTTTTGTAGAGAACATTTACTTTTTAAAGCTTATCGCGACACAACAGGTTGTGGGTTCGACCTTTACTCAAAGAAATAAAATATTTATTATTTCTATCTCTTCGCACTGCTAACAAGGCAAAGCAAGTTCTGTGGAAAAAATAGGTAATCATTTTTAATAAAAAATAAAATAAAATAAATTATTGTTTCTCAGGATGTTCTGGAACACGGTGATGTAAAAATCATGGAGGAGCAGTTAGCGAACGCGATAGAAAGTATTGTTGTAAGTTCTTAATATTAATTTCTATATAAAATATTTATCAAATATTAAATTTTATATATATATATATATATATATATATATATATATATATATATATATATATATATTTCATATATATATACATATACATAATATATAATATATATTTCAGAATTGTCCATCTTGTGCGTTGGGTACAAATGCGATAGTTTGGAGCACGGATGTATAGTGATATAACTAACGTGCGTATTATGTGAGTATAGTGTAACTGTAATACATATTGTGTTTTAAATAGGTTTTTGATATAATATTAAAATAAAATTTCAATGCTAATATAGCGTAGTTGGGCTTGACGCGTTGACTGATAGTTACGCATTTAAATTTTTAAAATAACTTTTAATCGCCTAGTAAAATAAAAATTAAATTGAATCCATAATCATATTAAATAAGTTTATGATAAAAATATTCTGAATTTACTCTATATTCACTTCGAAATTCACACAATGTATGACATCATCTCAGAAACATATTGTCACCTGCTGCGTAAAGTAGGCTTAGGTATATATATTTAATTATCTTTAGATATTTCATTCTTAATAAATTACAGATATTTAAATTGCCATTTTATACATATTTGCTTTAATATATATAAAATTTGTATATTTTTATGTTCCAGTTAACCTCCACCGACCTCAATCTGGTGCCTTCTATAGTTAATTAGCGACTGTATATATAATTAATATATACTTTGTATAATACTCTAGGTATAACTATCTAATGCCTAAGCTCTAAGTTAACATATCGAACAAAACGTACCTTCAATCGAATAAGAAATACGAAATGAATAGTTTTTTTTTTGGTTGTTTTATTTCAATTTATTACCTTTATTTATCGTTTCAGTGCCAATTGTGTTGTAAATAACTTTTTTTTTAATAATAATTATGTAATAATAAATTTATTGATGTAGAAAATCGAATACTAAAATTCCGACTTACACGAAGTATTTCACTTATTTCATGTATCGAAAGAATAATATTGATTTTTAAAATGTGAATGTCATTGAAATAAATGAATATTTAATTTTACCTATGGACTTTTATTCTTGATTTGACTTCCTTTTCTGTCAGAAAACAAATATGTCATCTTATCTAAGATGACAGCATAATATTTGGTTTATTTATTTAAAAATGTTACCGTAAATATTTAAATTTATAATTTTTTTTTCATACATTTGGTTCCAAGTAAGTGCGTAATATTTTTTTATATACTTGTAAAATACTTCATCTTTTAGTTAAAATATAATAGTAGAAAGTATATGTAGTCTGAAGTAAATCTGTGATGTACGTAAATAATATTAGATTGTAGAACTATCTACATAAGCTTATACCATATTGATATTAAACCAATTACAAAAAAAATACCATTCGATTCATAAGATTACAAAATTAAGTATCCCTCTTAAATTGTAATAAATACTGGCGCAGGTTTAAATCCCGCTACGTTAATATCAATATTTTAAACGATAACAAATTGCCCTAGTGTCAAAAATTATTTTTTTGCAGATTTCAACAGGCCCATGTATTGGTAAGAAACCGGAAGTAGTAAAAAGAAAATGTTGTCACAAAGCGCTTTAAGCGACCGTATATGCAATGAGCCTTTAGATTTGATATCACAATCAGCTCCAATACATAAAGCGTCCGCTTGTTCTTGCTCCGTATGCGATTCCGTCTCTTGTTTTTATATTAGAAATAGAAAATCAACTTTACCCTGTACTTGTAACCATCTAAAAGTTGATGTGGAATGTGG
>DWMZ01003348.1:0-12850 GCA_018249855.1 Eueides tales michaeli | reverse complement strand
AAATCTTACCGAATACTATATTAAATATGACGTACGTCATAGTATTGAGAGCGACACGTGGTCCGAGACTGAAGAGATATGCTTGGGGAATGCACCCGACACCATACACTGTCAACATTATTGGGACAACCACTACAAAAAAAGACCTTTATTTTTTACATTTACAAATCAATCTTATATAGATAGCATGGTAGTTGAAGATATACACTGATATTAAGTATCAAAAAATATTTGCAGATAATGAACTCAACGTTCTTTTAGCTTCACACTATATTCCATATTAAGGAGAGTTATCAGAGGGAACCTAGTGTTAAGTCACTCCATTTCCCTTTTGGTGTGTTGAATGGAGGCTTTTCTTTGTTACCACAGCGATGAAATAGTTAATTCTCCTAAACCTAAATCCAAAGCTTCATTAATTTCATCCATGCAAAAAAATCAAAACGTATAACTTACATAAATCACGGTAGTAAAACGTCATGGGCGCCACCAGCAACATAACCAAAAGCATTGTTAACGACATCATAGTAACCAGCATGAAATACAAAATGAAATCACACAGAAACAAATTGCACCAGTAACGAGCCGGGGAGAAGTCCATTGCGTGAATCTAATAAAAAAATCTATATTATATATGTTAACGGAAAAGTATGTAATCCGGAATTGTATACAATTCCTAGGAAATGTATGTAATTCCTAAAACCGCACGGAAATGTGTGAAATAAATTATTTTATACTTACATATTTCCTAGGAAATCGATATATTTCCTAAATAGCAATCGGAAATGTAAAACATTTAAAATATTGGTAGGTTAGGTTAGGTTAGAAACAGTTCAGAAAACATTTACTTTATACATTTTCTAATACGATATTGGAATTATATACAATTCCGAGGAAATAAGTACATTTCTAGGATATCTTACGCATTAAATGGTTTTTCAAACAATATTTTATACATTTCCTAAATTGTATCGGAATTGTATACATTTCCTAGGATTTGTATACAATTCCTTGATTTCATACATTTCCGGTAAAATATATAAAACTTAAAAGTGGACAACAGAAGGAAGTGTTTTAACTCTAGGTTACCAGGTACCTTCTGCCTACCCTGCCACGCGCGGAGTACAGCGTGAAGCTGAAAAGAAAACAATTGATAAAAAAATAAATATATTAGTATATGATTCGTAATAAATACCATAATCTTACCTCATAATTAACAAAAGTTTTATTACCTGCGTGTGTCTAACAAATCCACTTTCCATAGATGGAATGAGAGTTATATGCGATATAGTTAAAATAAGAAGAAATTGTATGAATATGGGGGGTGATGAAGCTGTTTTCAACCACTGTAAATAGAATAGAATAAAATAGTGTAGTCTATATTATACACCAAAAGAAAACAAATAAAATAAAAATACAGAAACATAAAAAAATGATATATATTGAACCTTCTATGGAACATACTTTCCTACGTCCTATCAAAATTTTCATATACACACCAAAAATACTTAATAGATTTATAGATAAAACACATACGCTACAATTTATTTGAAGATTGATAACTTTGCTATATCACTACTTCTTATCATATATAAGTTGTATATTGGTATTTTATATATTTAAGTTGTTTGGGCGAAACTGCACCAGAGCCACTACTTCAGTTATAAAGGGAATGACAATTATATGTAGAGTACTATACAATTTTAAAAAAGTATGAATAATTTCTTTGCTAAGTGTGGAATAACATTTTAAAAATATTAAATATATAGCATTCTCTCTTGCCGCAAGATAATTCTAATTGTCTTTGGGTAGCGGCAATTTGTAAAAATCTCCCTACAGAGATACTGACGTCATAAATAAGTTGTAACAACGTAGCTTGATAAGACCATATGGCTAGTAGCTCAGGTCTGGTACGCTTAAAATTTTATACGCTTAAATTTAGTATATAGAGTACTGTCGACCAGTCGGAGTCACCTTGCAGGTAACTGTAGGTGGCTGCGTAGATTTGGTTTAAGGATTTTTCACTATTTCCTTTCCTATTTTAGTGAATAATTCGGAAAATCTATATTGTACTTACTTAAATGAAATTTTATCAATCTGTTTAAAAAGACAAATAGATATGTAACAACCAACCCTACCGTCGATAAGTCCAGCGCAAGTGGGTCATCAGTGACTTGTATGGTAGAGTCGAGCCGTTCCGTGTAATGTCTCATTAGGGCCATGAAGGCACGAGCTAGGGCCCTGGCTGCAGCACCGTGATCATAATGTAGAGGACTGTAGAGGACTCTTAACTAAAAAAAAAATAAAACATTTTTACTATTTTTAAGGTGTTATTCCACACTTAGGAAAGAATGATACTAAATTTAAAAACGTATAAAAATTTGAACGAATCAGGATTTTTATACGCTTGTTACAACTTGAAATTTGTAACAATCTCCCTACAGAGATGCTAACAACAAAAATCAGTTGTAATAAGCGGACAAAAATTTCGACGGAGTTCGATGAGAACGAACGGCTTAGTCATAGGTCATAGCGCTTGGACGGATTCCAAAAGGCGCGGGTTCAAGTCCTGTTTTGTTCAAATTTTTATACGTTTTTAAATTTAGTAAAATAAATAATACTCCGACCCAAAAAGCCCCTACATTAGCTTTCTACCTTATTTCAGCAAAGAACTTGTAATTTTTAAATAAATGATCTGGTTTACATAAAACATTGCTAAGATTCACCACCATGAAGAAGATTTTGGTTAAAAAAAGCGCACCGACACCTGTTTATTCAGTCAGGTGTATCTTCTGAATTAATAAACTATAGACAAATACACAGACCGACAGAACACTAATAACACCTTTCTTTTTGTATTAAGTGTATAAAATAATAATAAATTCGAATTCAAATATTTTTTATTTAAAATAAGAAGTACAAGCTTCATTTTTTGAATGTCAAACAATTTACCACCAGTTCACTAAAGTTACTGCCTCAGACCTAAGAAGAACCGGCGAAAGTTCAGCGGGATATGTCTTTTTATTCTCAAGGCGTTTTATCATTAATAATATCGTTAATTTGGTAATAACTTTTAACACACAAAAATCTTTTAACAACTTTTTTAAATTGTGAAATAAAAAATTTTTGGACGTTTGCTGGGATTCTATTGTAAAAGCGTACCTATAAAAGAATTACGTACTGGATGCAATCGAGAATAGGTGCACTGAGATTAAACTTATTTCTAGTATTAATGTTATGTATCTCCTTCTTTCATTTGTAATTTGTAGATTGGAATTATATTAAAGTATGAATACTAACATTTAAAGTGTCATTTTTCATGGCAACATCTAGTCCGTATGCAAACATGTACACGTATTGTTGTGGCAAATCAATGGCACGTGTCACAAGGTATTCGGTAAGACTCTAAAATCAAAACAATACATTTATACTTCACTCTGTATCCCGCACATGGCAATGTAGGCAGAGGGAACTTGGGAACCTTTGTTCACTTTCCGCTTAATTTGAGGAATTGCGTGTTGATTGGCGAAACTCAACGCCGCGCTTTGCCTTGTTGCCTGGGCGAAGAGAGGAGAATATTAAATATATAAAATGGAAAAGCTAAATATTTAATTCCCTCAAGTGGGGATCGAACCCACAACCTGCTTGCTTTTAGAGTCACATGCTTGTGCCCCTGAACCATGACAGACGTCAAAACAATATATAAATAATTTTAAATATATTTTAATTTGGAGGCTGTATTGGCCCAGTTTTCATTAGAATGAATTAGTTATCTTATATCGTATACATTTTAGATTTTTCGCTCTAAACAAAAGGAGACACGGTGTGGAGTTCCGCCACGAAACACGCAATATTTTGAAAATTTGGTGACACCGGAGGAACGTAGTATCTAAGCTAGTTCCTAGCTAGTTGTTTCTACCCTGCTATTAGTGAAATACAGCATAAAGCTAAAAGCGGGCGTATGGGCAGGCAGGTTGTGGATTTCAATCTCCACTCGAAGAAATGAAATGTAATATAAGTGTTTTTATTCACTATGGTAACGAGGTTGTGAGTTCCACCATTCGATACTTAACGTGAGGCAATTCGGCAGAAAATGGGACACTACGTTCCCAAGTTCCCTCTTCTTATATATACATATATATATATATATATATATATATATATATATATATATATATATATATATATATATATATATATATATATATATATATATATATATATATATATATATATATATGTTATGTTTAAGAGTATAACATTTACCTCTGGATATAATAAAGCTGTGTACATCATATTTTCGACTTCCTTTTCACTTGATTTTGTTTCAGAAAAGACATAACTGAAATATACAAATATGATACAAAAAAAATACAATTTTATTTTACAAAAAATAATTATACAAAAAAAAAACGAAAATGACATACGCTCTAGCAATAGACCTTGACTGACTGGAATTATCACAGCGTAGAATCAAATTTGTTTTTTGTTCTAAAGCCTCTACCGTGAGTATCTAAAAGTAAGCTAAAGTTTAGAGTTATGGGTGTTTTTACAAAAAATATTCTATTAATCCACGCTTAGGAAAGAAAAATACTTATTGAGAAAACGCATACAGATTAAAACATAGCGATATTGACACTGTGACTACTAACGAACCATGAACGTATAGCTTAGAGGTCAGAGCACTTGGACAGATATCAAGAGGTGCAGGTTCAAATCTCGCTACGCTTAATTTTTGATACGTCAATCACACTCGATGATGTGAAATATTTAATATTTTCAAATGAAATATTTAATATTTTCATTTCTTCTCTCTGGTACTAAGACAAAGCGCAGCGTTGAGTTTTCTCCATGTAGCAAGCACTGCCTCAAATTTGGTGGAGAACGGAATATAGTGTCCTAATACTTGGTTCCAAAGTTTCCTCTGCCTAACCTGCCATGTACGGAATACAAAATGAGACTAAAAAAATATTATATTTCAAGTGTTATGAATTGAGTTACTTTATCCATGCTTTAATAGATTTATAATTTTGTTTTTTATATAAGTTATTCAAATTACAGATTAAAAATATAAAAAGTACAAAACCGCGCCAAGTAATATTGATTTGGTGGCTCTATCCTTTTCCATTTCACTTAGCACTGTAGACGGAATATAGTGTCCTAATACTTGGTTCCAAAGTTTCCTCTGCCTAACCTGCCATGTACGGAATACAAAATGAGACTAAAAAAATATTAAATTTCAAGTGTTATGAATTGAATTACTTTATCCATGCTTTAATAGATTTATAATTTAGTTTTTTATATAAGTTATTCAAATTACAGATTAAAAATATAAAAAAATACAAAACCGCGCCAAGTAATATTGATTTGGTGGCTCTATCCTTTTCCATTTCACTTAGCACTGTAGACAAGGAGAGACCAATGAAAACTCCAGCAAGTAACGCTGACGTAATCTGTAAACAGATTTTTATAATTAACTTTTTAAAGCTTCACGCTGTACCCCGCATCTAGCACAGGGAACCTAGGAACCTTCAGTAAAGACACTCCGCTCCTATTTGTTAATGAGACAACCGTTCACCACTTTATGCTAAATTGAGGCTTTAAATGACAGAAATCAACGGCGCGCTTGGCTCGGAGCCAGAGCGAGGAGAATAATAAATACTTAATTCCCTCGACTGGGAATCGAACTTAGAACCTTTAGTATTTACAGTCGAACGCATTTGTCTTTTAACTAATCAAGCAAGAATATTTGTAAATATTTAATAATTTCCTTTTCTTTTATTCTGCACATAGCAGGATCCCTGTGTACCAGGGGTTTTTCATAATTTATTACTTACAAGCTCATTTTTCGTGAAAGCTAGGAAGAGAAAAATGTAATAAAAATTTATAAGTAACATTTGAAAATAACCGAACTAATGATAATTACCGTTATCACGAGACTAAGTTTGAAGTGACAGTAAAAAGCTATAAACTTCCAACCAAAATACTTTAAATGTGTAAAATTACAGCAAAAGCTTTCATGTCGTGTCCACTTAACCGGCTCTGTAATTTATAATAATAAAAAAAATATATCAATAATGTTTTGCCCGTTGTGGTGCAGGCGCAGGAGCGTGTGGCTGTAAGCGTGACAGAGGAAATGTAATATTTGATATTTTCATTTCTTCAGTCTGATAACAAGGCAAAGCGTGGCGTTGAGTTTCACCGAATGCGAGGAAAGGAACGGAATGTCTTAACATTAGGTTCCCAAGTACCCTCTGCCTACTCTGCCAATTCGGGGATACAGCGTAAAGCTGAAAAAAAGACCATTACAATATTATAGCTACTAGTATATATAAGCTTAATACGTACGTGAAATATTGATCATAGCACTTGTCTTGATCTCATGATCTTTTGTAGTTCCATGTGTAGTTGCCCTTGATTCGTAAATAGCTCTTAAATATGTAAAGAAACCCTTTTCATTATATTCCTTTCATTTTTTTCATTATAATTATTTAATTTAATGCTTTGTAGGAAAGATTGAATGTATTTGAAAACCAAATTATAATTATAAAATAATGGATTGGAGAAATTCAAAATTGGTTCGGGGACTTCAAAGTCGCTTTTTGTTTTTTTACGTCTATATGAGATTCTATTTACAAATATAGAGATATAGTGCTTTAAACTGGCAACCCATTAGACATTATCTAACTGAATTTTAAAAGTTCTAAAAAATTGCAGTTTCTTTCGTAGATTATCAAAAATATTCAATATTAAGCCGTCATAGCGCAGTAGTACTGGGATTGACTACAAATGCCATTATTATATTTCAATAGCTCTGATACTCCGAGCACGACGTAGAGTACCGCCACTCACGAAACTCACGTCACTTCCGGCGGAAGACGAAGAACGGATCTACTGAGTCACTCACCTATTACACACTTCTTCCGAATCAGGTACACTTATATTCATAGATATAATGCCATATTTTCTAGAATTTTCTGAAAGTTCTCGGATCAGTGCAGCAACATTAGACGTAGGATGTGTTGGCAGCCGTAGTATAAGAAGGGAACCTAAATGTGCCCGTATAGTGGCCCCAGCTGCAGACGTCCTTAGCAATAGTTCTTTAACGACATTCTCACTTGATACACCATTAGTGCGAAATGTTAGACGAATTCGATAGTCTCGACCTGTTTTTATGACAAAAATACTGCAAGCATGCATACATGCAAAGGAAACCTGGTTTGAAGACGCTCGCTTCTCAATTTTCGAGAAATGATGGGTGGCGGGAATAAACACCGTGCTTGGTATTGTAACAGGACAAGGACATAAATAATTGTTTAGAGTGGGTATCGAACCATACATCGTCATGTTTACATCTATACTTAATGTCGCTACATGACCTATGACCACAACCACACTTTTAATTTAAAAAATATAGCCACAATTTTTTGACATAGAGAACACCTTCTGTTAATAGTTTTTGGCAATAAAATATATATAAATTGAAAATTAAAAAATAGAGTTTTAGAGAATATAAAAACGGACAGATAGTCGATTCCCAAGAGGAAATGGTTCAAGCCAAGCTCACAAAAAATTGTATATATACAATAACAAAAAAGAAATGAAAAAAATATTTTTATGTTAATATTGAAAGTAAAAAAAGTTACCATATTTAAAAAACATATAAGCAGGAGTGCCACCGAATATCAATAGCTTATTGTCAAATATGAACACTCGATCAGCGTACTCCAATGATATGCTTGTATAGCATAATTTCACTATTGTGATATATTTTTTGTATTGCTGAAAGTATAATAAGATTTTTATTTTTTTTAGTTTCACTCTGCATCCTGCATATTGCAAAGTAGGTAACGGGAACTTGGAAATCTAGTGTTAAATCACTCTGTTCCCATTAAGACACTTCCGTTCTCCACTTTCCGCTAAATTTTTAGCATTATGTGTTGAGAAGCGGAACTGAACGGCGTATTTGCTACGAACGAGAAAAAGAAAATATAATAGCTATATTTCATTCCGTCCGGTGGGGATCAAACCTACAACCTGTAATGTGTAAATGTACAAAAAACTGTTTGACAACGAAATTGTTACAATCATCTATGAAATGACAATTGAGGTAACTGAAGTAAGAAAATCTTTCACTAATTACAATTTATACAACAGCGGTGATATAATCTACGTAATATAGTTATTAAATATATTTTTATATGAAAGAAAAAAACTTTTCTTAAGCAGCTAATTGTTATCAGAATTATGATATCATTGTGAATGATTACTTTCATCTTCATCCTCTTTTTTGTCATGTAAGGCATTCCTTTCTCCGATTTTCGAAGAAAGAGAGAAATAAAAACAAATAAAATATAATTATTTTATTTGTTTGACCCGAGTCCTTACTGCCTCAATTCACTACCACGGTAAAATATATTGTATAGTTGATACAATAATATGGAGTTGCGAAATAACACTTATAGAACTTAATAACTCACCATAATTTTGTCTTTTATAACTGCAGTGTAAATAGAATTTGGGCTAAATTGGGGTAGCATTATGATCTGTAAGAAAACAAAGCCCCTTTATAATATTTTTTAGCATATGTCTATGATCTAAATATAATCTGTGTATATTATAAGTCTTCTAAGTTTTTATGGTAAATATTAGTTTTGAATTTCATTTTGGCTGAAATTGTGGAACGAACTGACTTAACACTAAGTTTCCAGATTGCCTTTGCGTACCCATTTATATATGAGATATAGCATTTCCAATTTCCAGTTAAAAATATGACTAACCCTAGGTTCTAACAACATGGCGACGGCCCAACAAAGCTGGGCTCGATAGTAAACGCCCAAGTTGCGTACAAATTCGTGTCTAACTCTTTCCAAGTCACACTCTGGCAGGAGCCGTTTTGATCTTATATGAATGTACGCCGTTACATATTCGGTGGATTCGTTCCACAAACAAATCTGTAAGATTAGATGAATTTACTGCGATGTTATAAAGCAGGTTGTTAAGAAGGCAGAAAGTAGTTAATCGCGTTCCTATCATTTTTTAAGATATTTTTACTACTTCGTTTTGTTTAAACTGAGGAAACTAAAAAAATCTTTAACTATAATAACATAGCGGTCAAACAATTGGAGATTTAGCTCATTATTGTAGAACTTATAACTATACGCTAAAGGACAGAATGATTTTCAACTTTTTGTTTGTACCGCATATAATTCTACTTTGATTTTTTTTTATAGCAATTTAAATCTTAAGAGTTAATTTTTTGAACGCCTCTTTATAAGTTAACCAATAGTGGTTCATTTGTCGATGAAAGCTCTACGAAGTACTCTAAGTAGGGTAGTAAACCCTACTACTACTTTAAATTTCTCCACAAGGGAGAATCAATTAATTTAGGATTCTCCACAAGGGAGAATCCTAAATTAATAATAATAGTAATATACATAAAAAATAATATATGAAATAACTAACAGAGCAGTAAAGTGTTAGTATTTCTTGCACAGTAAGGTCATCTATGAGGCAGCCGTTACGGTGGCAGTAGCCGAGCATGTACGGCATCGACATGAAACTATGTCCTGGCTTTACATCATTTCCCAATACATTTATAGATCCTTTATCAGGATCAACTAGTCCTGTAAAGTAAGTAAAGTAAAGTAAATATGCTTAACAAAGGTACTAAATTTTTGGTATTTACTAAAAAACAAATTATTGTTTTATCTTTATTGAAATCAAAAGTGAGGAAAATGAATTGTTAAATATTTGTAATTTCTTTGCTCTGGTACCAAGATAAAGCTTGTCTCTCTTTATCTGGTAGTAAGAAGAGAGCTAGTAAGAGAGTAGTAAGAGAGAACAAAACGTACACTAGGTTTCCTCTGTTTACTATACAAGGTTAGACAATTAGGCAACGAGTCTTCATAAAAACCATTTAAAAATTGTTTTACAACTCTGCCACCTCCTTCAAAGTAGTCCCCTTTGGCAGCTTCATAACATTTCTGGAACGCTTCGACTGGAATGTCCGCGAGTACTCTCGTCACGGCCAGGATTAAAAATGGGTTCATTTGACCACAGATTTCGTTTTAAGGAACAGAAAAAAGTCACAGGGTAACATATCAGACAAATAAGGCGGCTGATGCAACGCGGTGACCACTCTAGAAGGCTCATACTTGATGAGAGTGGTATGGCGGGTTGTTGTGATGAAAGATCCAGTTATGAGCGATGTCTGGGCGCACACTGTCGACTAATTATCGTATAAAAATGTAATAATTAGCGTTTTCACATTCGAATTGCTCATGCAATTTTTTTTCGGGTGGCTTACGTGCGGTGACAATATTGTGAGCTTTGACGTTTTCTTTCCGGGTCGTATTGGAAAAACCAACTTTCATCGCCTGCAATAACAATAAATCGATACAATAACTCGAAGAAGCGTGGGATCGTTTTCCACTTGTTCTAAACAGTCTTCTGCGACGGTCATTCGATGCTTCTTTTGCTCCTCAGAAAGTTTCTTTTAAACCATCTTCGTGCACAACTTTTTCATCCTAAAATCGTCGGTTAAAATTTGTCTGGCTGTTACACGGTTCATTTGCAATTCCGAGGCCAATGTTCGAACTGTTAAACGGCGATCTTCACGGATTAGGGCGCGCACACGCTGCGTATTCGCGTCAGTCCGCATCTTGACTGGTCTCCCGCTCCACGCTTCGTCTTCCACGCTTCCGCACGCCTTCTTTATGCCATCGAAACACCTGAGTAGGACTAAAAGCCCTATAACCATGGACTTTCATATTTTTAGTATACGGTAATAAAATTTTGCCAGATTAACAAAAACAGTCTCGGAAACGAAGCTGTTAGGCTCAATCTGGCAAATTTTTATCACGACATGTTGACGAGACTTCGTTTCCCCCTTTTCGTAACTGGTACCATCAACACACGATACGGACTCAATACGTCACAGCACTCGAACTAAACAAGCTAGAGCGATGGTAAATATGTCAATGGAGAAGGGAAGGAAGCCAAGGAAGGGGAAAAGAATTTTAAGGTCACAGGTTTACTACAAGCGCGGCAGTAAAGTCAGTTTCATTACTTCATATTCATACCTCGTAAAAAGGATATATAATATAAAGCTGAAAAAAAATATTGCTAACCAAACCTTATCGAAAACATTGAATATTTACCTGTTAATAGATCTTCTATGGTGGTAATCATCCTAGACTGGACTTGCTCTGAATAGAGCATTGTAAACTCACATCGATATATGTCAAACGTTACATTCTCAATAATTGGACCTCCCATAACACTCTAAAAAGTAAAAATTGTTAAAAAAAATACTTATACATACATACTATATATAAATTAAACATAATAAACCAAGTTTTTTTAGCTTCACGCTGTAGAAAGAGGTAACTTGGGAACCTAGTGTTAAGAGACTCTCTCTGTTTCGTTCCCCACTTTCCGACGAATTTAAGGCATTGTGTGTTACCAGAGTGAAGAAATGAAAACATTAAATACTTAATTTGAAAATATTAAATATTTCGAACCCACAACCTGTCACGTTACAGTCTCACGAGTGTGTCTCTGCGCAACGAAGGCCTCACACATAGTATGAATATTTAATACGAAGTACAATGTTAAAGTTAGCCTATAAATTAACGATAAGTATAATTTCTGTTTGATAATTTTGAGATGCATGTAAAGGAACAATAAATTGTTCAATATTAATTTAATCATGAAAATATGAAAACAATTAGACAAAAAAATATCATAAAAATTTAAATGTAATTTAGAATCGAAAAATATGACAAGACTTTATTAATCTCTCAGAGCGAGGTAATCAGAAAAAAGTCTTTGATTAAAGCACACAGTTCGCCAATTTTGCTCTAAATTCAAGGCATTATGTGTTGAATGGAGGCACACAACTCTCGTAACCGAGGCTCGTAACCGCATTAAATGGAGGCGTCTACTCTCCCAGGTGATTCTCGTATTAATAAAACTTGTCAATGTTTGTATGAATGAGTGATCTGACTGTATATAATATATAATGAGTGAAGTGACACTACAAAACCTTTGTAACATTCCTGAAACTGATCGCTTTAGCAACCAGTTCGTCCACTTCTTGTAACTTGTCACGTTCCCTGCCCGTTGGCGTCTCAATATGCTGTATTTTAGTTTTATCCTAACAAATTAAATTAAAATTGTTAGCTTCCAACTTTAATTTAAATTTTAATAAATGCATAGGTGCATATCATCTTTTTAGAAAAATAGTTATATGTTTTGTATATACGTATACATATTTTTTTAAAAATAAAAAGTATATACGATTTTTTTTAAAATAAAATACATATTTTCCAATTGGAACCTATTAATAAGATTTGATTTTTAACTAATTTTGAAGTGTTTTTGTTACGCTGTATCCCGTACGAGGCAGTGTAGGCAGAGGGAACCCGGGAACCTAGTGTTAAGACATTTCCGTTCCCCACTTTCCGCTAAATTTGAGGCATTGCGTGTTGAGTAGCGGAACTCAACGCCGCGCTTTGCCTTAAGCAAGAGAGAAGAAATGAAACATTAAATATTTAAATTGAAAACATTTAATATTTCATTTCCTCGACTGGTGATCGAACCCAGAACCTGTCGGTTACAGCCACACGCTTATGCCGCTGCGAGACGACAGGCCTCTAGTAAAATAATTATTTACAAAACGTATAAAAAATTTGAACCGTCCAAGCACTCTGACTACGTCATGCGTTCTAATCAAGCTTCGTCGAAATTGTTATAAGTTTGTTACAATTTATTTATATTGTTAAGATTAGAAAAACTGCAATTATCTGTTTATCTTATTTTCAAGCTGTATCTATTATATAACAGGGTA
>DWMZ01003347.1:0-12850 GCA_018249855.1 Eueides tales michaeli | reverse complement strand
TCTATTGTAACTTAGTTTCCCCTATGACGTCATTGATATCACTGAAATTAGTTAGTATAAATTTTAAAAATCCATTTCAGGTCGACCATATTTCCATGGCGACAATAACGTTTCAGTTCTCACTAATAGCGATCAAAACAAACTATGCATGCATTTTCTCATTGCGAAAATAAAGAAACACCCGTACATAGTCAATTGCCTTGAAGTGAGTATTGTCGATATCCTTCCTTTTTTCCTCTTTGCTATTTAATGACAATACGATCAAGTTTTACTGGACACACATATACCAATTATGTAGTAGTTAGTATTTTTTACTTATTGTGTGTAATTTAATTCGATTAGTTTTAGTAGATTCCCTGGTAATCTGGGGATAATCTTTAAAATAATATTTGTTTTGGTCAGGTCGTAGGTCAAGGTTGTCTTTAGGCAACATTTGCTATAGACGTTATTGCAATGTGTCTTAAACGACTAGGACCGGTTTTGTTTTGCTTACAAATGTATTTATAGAACATCGCGTGCTGATATTTAGTTCTTTATCGAGGCTCTTCAAGTAAATATACTTAGTTGAGGACCTTTCTTGAATATTGACCTACTTACAATATATATTGTAATTATAGTAATGACTCATTACGTAGTTCCTACATAATTTTGCAGTTATATAGTATCATCGTGAACTTTTTTTTAATAAATCTCGACAGTACCATACAGACGTAATAAAAGGTATATTATATAACAAGCCAGTACAATAGAAAATCATTCAACATTGCATTATATATATAATAATCGTAGAAAATATGTGTTACTTACATACATATCATCATCGCACATTTATTAATTATTCTTATATGTAACATATCATTGCACTCGTGCTACGAAATATAACACATCGTAAGATATCAGTATACATTACCTTCTGAGCCAGTGTCGTCTTCTGTTCCGTAGTACCAAATTCGAAAAACTTTTGAATAACATAATTTCCAAAAACGTCCGTCATTAGACTGTAGGCGGCACCGATTATTTCATTGAACACCATTTGTTTCTCCTGAACTGTCGCTCTTTCTAATTTTTGTTGTATAAACCTGTAATGAATGGATTTATATTAAAAAAATATTTAAACGAGCGTTCGCTTTGCAATTATTTAGCGCGTTGAGCGATTGATCACTTATATGAACAAGTCTTTAAGACGCTGTGTTGATTGATTTACATAAGCCGCGAGGAAACTAAAACGAGAAATTTCAAATATATTTAAAACAAACACTTTTCTCTTATCCTATATTAATACTAATTATATGAGACGACGACATTCATTATGACTTGTAATTTAGAATTTATCTCCGATTTACAACACGAAAAGCACTAAAAGCGTTTTTTATGTCAATATAATTATTATTTAGTTATTTAGACAAACAAAGATTAGCTAGCTTAGTTAATATTTGGGTACGAATATTATGTCAAGGTTGCATATAAATAATTATCTTAAAATATCAATATTATATTAATAATATTTATATTTTTTAAAAAAATACAAATTCTTTGTGCAAAATAAAGAAATTAAGATTCAAATGTAGGTAAAAAATGAAAGATAGTTAGTTTGCGAATAAAAACAATATAGATATTTTATATTTAAACGAGCTCGAGACTGGGTAGTTGCAGCGTATGAGCAAAGCCCATAACCGTAGACGCCACGATTGTGGAAACGACTCTTACTGGGAGAAATAAAGAGAAATAAACTTTTCTTTCATATCCTCGCTCCGTCAAAAAGACTAAAGTGCGGTTTTGAGGTCCCCTACTAAACACTGTCGATAATTAATTGGGAAATGGGGAATGATTTGTCTTAGCATCAAGTCTCTTAGGCCTATCCTGCTATACGCGGCATACAGCGTAAAGAAAGAAGATGCAATCGATAAATATAAGTGACAAACCCACCTAGACCCATGTTGATCTTGCGAGAATTCAACGATATGATTGGCGAGGTCCCGCAGCTGCAGGTTGGGGAAGCGGTTGTTGCGGAAGTCCTCCAGCAGACGCGAGCGGCCCGCCGCCGGCTTGTCGCCCGCCACCAGCGCGCCCACCGACCCCACGCCCACGCCCACCCCGACCCCCACGCCCACACCACCGCCCACCAATTCTGTGTATGGAGTGTCATGTTAAAAACGTCATATATGTGTTAGTGAACGACGTTCGATCCCCTTTCTAGAAAAAGAATTAGTTTCAATTCTTGGCTTTGGTAAGAATAGGCGCCGCGGTGAGCTCCGTTGTTTCCTACATTAAATACCTAAGGCTTGGAATTTAAGCAGAAAGTGAACAAAGAGCGTAGTGTCGCAACACTTTACCGTATACAGGAAACCGTGCGATAAATTAATTTAAAGGTCATTGATGAGAGTTAATATATTTTATGCAAATAATAATAATATTAACACTTTGCTAGTATTATAAATAATAATATTGAATGACATCAACAGAATTTATGGAATCCAGACAATTTCGGGCTCGAAAGAAATCTACTATTACAAATGACTCTAATTATTTTCTTATGTATAATAACAAAATGTGTAAGCTCAACATCCAAAACGAAATTTAAATTTCAAAATTTAAAATGCGATGTTGTTATATCTCTGATCGACTTGTTAATACAAGAGAATTCTTTCTAGATATTTACGTTCATCAAACGTAAAGGTATTTGTTGATTGTTTTGTTATATTGACTTTCGCGTATAAACTCTAATAAAGATAAATTTTAAAACCTGTTAATCTGTAAAACCTTAACTGTGAAAGAAATGTGGCTGAAGGAATAATACACAAATGTAGTATATTATCATCAAAACTTTGAGAAATTTCATTTTGTTTCAAGCCCAAACAAATAGGCTCTTTGCTCTTCTTGCTCTTTGCGATATAAAATGAGAGCAAAACAATAAATCAATTAATAATATATATGAATATATCAACACACAAAATAAGTTAGAACAGCACCTATGCCTATCATTTATGTTTTAAGGTCCCATATTACTATTTTATAATTTTGTTGGCAATATCATTGAAATACAAAAGCATTACAAATATATCAGGTGTGAATAAACGTATATAACTAACAGTATATGCAACATTTTGCACGCACTGATTTCTGTATTAATTAATTAATAATGCATAGTGCAAGATTTCATTTTTAAGTTACGATCGGAACATGTAAGGTTATTATGTATTTACGTGATGCAACATGATTATATTGCGGTTATTCGCTGCAGTTTAAAACGTTTGGTTAGGAACTCGTGTATAGATATATGAACACGGAGGCAATTTATTATAATTTTTCGTTTAAAACAAATCGTACAAATGAAATGCCTCTTGTTTAAAATGTACAATGTCCGTCAAAACAAGGACTGTCCCGAATTTCATAGCTTTTGTGCTCATTTAAAAAGCCCCGAGGTTGTTCTGCCGTGTTGTGCGATGTTTAAATAAAAAATATAAAAAAGCATCAGAAATAATGACAATATACATTCACATAAAAACTAAACCATCTAGTGTTTGCGTGTTTATTAGTTACAATAATAAAAATATACCAGTTATTGACCCCGACTTTACTTCAATGACTATGTGAAAAAAAAACATTCAAGGGAATCAAACGACGTAATATGTATATCACATACGAGTCAAATATAAGTGTCAAACTGCTTATAAATAGATGTAAATACATCGATCTAATGCCGTACCAACCTGAGATAGTTCCGACTCCACTGAGTTTGCTCAATAACGATGATGATGATCCGAACATTCCTCCATTCGTCGTCAAACCTTGCGCTAAACTGTTGACAGCTCTGTAACATAAACAAATATTTGATCTAACTTACAATACGCACGTTTTGGTACATAAAACACGTAGGACCTAATTAAACAATATGATACACAATGCGGCATCGAATGAGCATGCTCCAATGTAAGAATATAGCAATGACTGTACAAGTGATTTCCGCGTGTTCCATGATGACTTTCAAAGCTATTTACAGTAGGTACCTGTACTTGGCGGTCTCGGCGCCGGGCGCGGCGGACACGGGGCGCAGGCCGACGGGGCCGAGCGCGGCGCCGAGCGGCGGCGACAGCGGCGAGGGCCCCCACTTGCGCGCGTACTCGTGCAGCGCGCCGCCCGCCACGCCGCCCGCCACGCCGCCGCCCAGCTCCAGCGAGTCGCGCCGCGCGCCCACGCCGCCTGCAACAACATACCTCTGCGCTCCACTCCACTGCAACTCCACTCCGCCCAACTCTGTACACGAGCTTATGTACAAATTTGAACTTCCTATTCTATTCTATTTATATACAATTCATCTTTTCCCTGAATTTGGGAAACTGATTATGGTCATTAGTTCGTCGCTCATATATTACAAATTCTCCAAATATTAGTATTACGAAATTCATTATTTATTTACACACGTATGTGAGTTTTAACGTAGCTAGGTGAACAAATAGACTAAGAAACTGTAACAATTCCGTAAATGCTTAAATAATATAAATACATAGATACTATTAAAGACTGTCAAATAAGTAACTAGCTTATCAAAGAAATATAATCAGAATTAAGGGACAAATGATGATATAAGCCATCTGTAGAAGTACATAAAATTATTTACAGCAAATACGTAACTATGTGATATAAAACGATGATAACTACATTAATTTTACTACAAATCTTGGTATTAAATCAATCAAATTTTACTTATGATAAAGATGAATTTACAAGAGAAACAAAATAGGAAAGATAAAAATACACAACTATCATAGTGTATGCATATTAGATTTCCTATAATTTCAAAACCAGATTATATTATAAATTTAATTTTATGACAAAATATTTGATATAAGACAAATTATGTTTTTACTATTATAATTATATTGCCTATTTAAAATGATAAGCTTTAATGATTTTAGTTACATTGGCGTCAATCTTCAAAGTAATAATAAAATTTTAATCAATGTGAACATAAAAAAATAACGTTATAACAACAATAACATTTTTGTTATGTAATTTGATCATCCGCAATACGTCGCTGTTCTGAACACTGTAGTTTCGAATATAAATAAGGCGCTAGTAAATAAGATTTAAATTGACTTGACTGAATTAATAGGACAGTTATGCAAAATTCTTTTTATCTACCGATACAGTTTCTATTATATTGTCTCAACTGTTTCATTTTTTAAGTTTACGCGATGTTTACTTAATTTTTATGTACTTGCATGTAAACTAGACATTTTGATAAAATTAAAATATTTTTCATTCGTTCTATATTTTTGTAGAAAGTAAACTTTCTAAATGTAAGTACTTTTAAAAATATAACTTCATTAGTTCCAGTTATTAAATCCAGCGAAATGACGTTTATTTTAATTTAATTATACTATTGTAGAAGTGTTACCCCTCTTTCACCTTATTATTTCTAGTTTCATATTGCTTAGTGTATATATATGTACATATCGATCTAAATTCATAAATCCTATAACATTTATTATGCTACTACACAATATTGTTTAATTCATAAATCTTATAATATTTATTATGCTACTACACAGGATATATTATTTAATAGTGCAAGGATGATTCATTTATAAAGTATTGATTCAAACATAATAAAAAACAAATTTACACACATGAAATGTGCTATAATCAGTTATTGTAATGAACTATGAATGTAAGATAAGTTGTATGAACGTACCGGGTTGCGGCTGCTGCGGCTGCGGCTGTGCAGAGGCGGGCGGCGCGGGCGTGGCGGCGGGGTGCGCGGGCGCCGGGTACTGGCGCGGCGCCAGCACGCCGCCCGGCGACACCAGCCGCATGGGCGTGCCGTTGCGCGCGCCCATCACCAGCGAGCCCGGGTCGTAGTACGGGATCACGTACTGGCCCTGCCCGTTCACCTGCTGCTCGCCCTGCTGCGGCGTGAGCGGCCGTCGCGGCTGCTGCGCTTGCTGTTGCGCCGGCTGCGCCACCAGCCCCGGGTACACGCCCCAAGGCGCCACGCCGTAGTACGGCGGCACCCCCGTGATCAGTGCGCTCACATACGGGGCGCCCTCTTGGCCCGCGTTGATCACGTATGGCGCTTGTGTGAAGGCCTGCTGCGCGGCCAGCTGTTGCTGAAGTTGAAACTGTTGTTGCTGTTGCTGCTGGAGCAGCTGGAGCTGTGCCGCCGCGGCCTGGCCGCCGGCTGCGGCCGCTTGCTGCGATCGGAACAGTTGCTACAACAACACAAAAACATACATATAATACACGTCTATAGTCAGCAAATATTACATTGAGAAATATGAATTTAATTGGAATTTAAATGTATTATATATAACAGAGATTAACGTAATTTTTTTGTGACGCTCTGCGACATATCTTGCGAGCGAGCGAATATTGATTAGCAATATTTTATTTCAATGTAACAGTAGCTAAATAGCAAAGATGGCTTGAAAATTCGCACAAGTAGTAACGAAAATTGAGTTGTTTTGAGTTTTATCTCGTTACACGAACCAGATGGTACCTCTTTATATGTTTAATTAATAGAAAATTGTATCGTTTACACTTTTTTCTCTTAGGTTGCAATGCTCGAGGGCTACTCGCCGTGAACCGCGCTAATTAACACAATCGCTTAAAAAGTTAATAACAAGCCACAATCCTGTCTGACGCATATGCCGCTTCTGGTTACTGGTATTATCTTTTAGCTTGCTTATTGGAATATTATGCAATTTCGTTCTTATAGAAAATAGTTTAAATGTGTTTTACTTCTAAATAAATAAATTAATAACATTATATTAGTGTTTTTATGCTCTATGTTTTAGTAGAGAATTAAATTCCGCGTCTCGTCATAAATAAATAATATACAGATATAGTTGAATGGCATTTAGATATTTAGAATGAGGTGATTCATAGCGACGAGAGTGTAATACGAATGTGATGTCATCGCGCACGGGCCGGCTCCATTTACCTGTTGAGAGGAGATTAGTTGGCGGAACTCCAGGGCGGGCGCGCACGCCACTACTGTAAACACAGTGATACATCACACACAACTCTTTATGCCGGCTGCGTCTATTGCTACCACCTGCCCACTCTCCTACGATTATATCTTAACAAGTCAACTCGTAACCTTGCCACTAAATGTTTTGATATATTTTATAAATTTCACTTTGGTGAGAAGTTTTTATAGACATCTGGAAGTTGTGTTTATCTAAAATACCATCAACCGTATTTACCAGACTTAATTTTTAACAAATAGAACAGTCAGACATTTCTGGGTGAATTCTTCTTTTATAAATAAATATCTAACATATAAACAAAGATATTTTACTTAGTATAATACTTATTTCAAAACAAAAAAAATAATATAGCGATCTTCCCACTTACGTATACAAATTGTGTATACGCAAATTTCGAAACAGATGCCGGCTATCATACTAATTTTAATTACCGTGCTTCTATTATCACCGCGGCGCCTATTTTATTTTTCATTAGCTAATTGACACCGAATGATAATCTGAAGTCGTAACTTCACAGGAGGGGATCGACGTTTGATCTCGCAGTGCGACTTGTGCTCGTACAACAATTTAATTCATCAAGGCGGTGTAATTAAGCGGCAAGCGAGCGCGATCTGCGCACGTGCGCTAAGCTGGGCAACTTGACCGCCACAAAATTAAGTCGCCTGTGTCGTTGGAAGGTGGCAGCGAGGCGCCGTCTCGCATTCAATTAGACGTTCAGTAATCCGGCTGCGGCAAGCTTCGATACCAATTACGGGGTTATTAGTGACGGAACGCTCGTGCACGTCTCCGTCTGCTCATCTGATGCTTTGTGCGCTTTGCTACTAGTACAAATAGAAAATCTACAGCGGATTTTCTACTTTAAGGTTTACACTAACATATCATTTATAATATTCAATAAATATTTATTAACGTGTCCCAATTTTTATATTGTAAAAATTAAAAGTTTGAATTTTGCAGGTTACGTATATCCGAATTTTGATTTTTCTTGTGGCGTTATGTTAGGTATCATGACTGTCACCTATGCCGACAAGTTCAGCCATTTTGAATGTTCAGTTAATTGTCGACTGTAGCATAAGGAGAAGTAGGACCTAGTAGACCTAGGACCGAAGCAACGTTTTTGGATGGTAAAAAAGAACTACAACAACAAACGCTTTCGTCGATTGCAGGGGCGTCATGAGTTTTAGCCACTGGGTAGAATGGTCAATAAGGAATATTTACCTGCAAGTTAAGCGCAATTTGCCCAAGGCAATCCGCCGGAAACGCCCGGATTGCAAAAATTGGCTTTTGCACCACGATAACACCCCTGCTTATACATCCTGTCTTGTGCGCGACTTTTTGGCCAAAAACAATACACTAAGGATGCCGCAGCCACCGTATTGCCCAGACATGACCCCCCGTGACTTTTTCTTTTTCCCTAAGCTGAAGTAGCCCAAGAAAAGACACTACGCTACGTTTACAAGATAAAGACGGCGTCGAAGGAAGAGCTGAACAAGATAACCTACCAAAGTTTATGCAATAATATTAAGCATATCTTGGCGCAAGCGTGGCATAAGCATGTGACGCGACGACGATCCACACTCAAGGAAATTAAATATATATTATTTTAATTTTTTTGGTCTGGTAAAAAAGCAAAGCGCGGCATTAAGTTCCGTCACTCAACACTTAATGAGTCAAGTTCGGCGGAAAGTGGAAAACCGCGGAAAGTCTTAACATTCTCTCAAGTTCTCTCTGCCTATCTTACTACGTGCGGGGTGCTGAAACAAAAACTTCACACAATAATACTTGGGACGAAAATCTAATGCATGAAATGTACAGTACATATTTATAACTAACCAAAAAATACTTTAAAATAGAGACTACATAGGAGGCATATATTGAAAAAATTGTAGCCAAAATCTACGTATTAATATCTTTTTTATATCTGTTATTTTTATTTCATATAAAATACACAACATATAGTAAGTCGTCACATGGAGACTTATATATGCTATATTTGTATAAAGATGTATAAATATAGAAACGAATGCCGAGTCACGAAATTAGTGTCTCGTGTCCAGGGTACGCGCAGTGTCGTTTGCCTGCAGAAAATGGCGTTCGGGGGCATTTATTATTTACGCGGACGATGACGAGAACGTGGTTCTGCTCCCGCGAGGATCGCTCGCTCTAGGCGTCGGCAAACAAATTACGCGACAAAGCAATCAATTACAACGACAAGAACGTAGCAGTGCCTCTTGAATCGAACGTTGCGTCAACAAGAAGCTTTTAGCGGCAGCGTTGAGGTGCTCGTGCCGCTTTAGAGTCCGATACCTTAGCATTTAACGTATTTTTGATATAATTGTTTACTGACAATAAAGTAAATTGTGATTTTAGAGAAAAACGTTTCACGAGTTGGAAAATTAGATTGTTGATCGAATACAAAAGCTAATTTAGGGTGAGTCGTCGTCGACGGGGTCGGAAGTCCAACGAGATTACGAGGATACTCGAGGTTGGCGCGTTCAGTCGGCTTCGCCTGTGCTTGATGTATCTTGCTCTAACGAGTTTATCTGCCCCGCGGGCTGCCGCATCTTCGGCGACGCTCATCTCTCACGCTATCAACGGTTAAATTTAATCAATTTCAGAGTAATCTTTGAAGTTTTATTTTAGCCAATAGAAACGTTTAATATTTTTACAAAAATAACTAACAAGTCAATATGTATAGTTTATACAATAATATTTTTTACTATAAATAGAGACATTGTATTTATCGAAGTGGAATGAAGTAAGGGTTAGCATTTTAATTACAAGATTTCATTGGATACCTATTACTGCTTTCGCGTAAGAGCGCCTGTAGATTTTCATGAAAAGGTGGCAAAGGGCGAGGGCGGGTTTAAGTTGGGCGGAGCTTAGCCACGCCTACATCGCCCACGCCCTGTCAGAATTACAACTTAATATTTGTATTGACGAATACTTTGCAATGTTATGAGACACTACATTTCTATCTGCTATTTAACGATATAAGCCTACAAAAATGTAGGCTATTACATCAGAAAAATATGTAATGACCTTATCAATTTACTTCCCGTAAATTGATAAAATATATCTTATAAGTGTATTACATAAATTTTAGGATATTTATTCATTCTTAAAAAATGACATTGTTGCTACTTACTCAACGAACTAGGCTTTCACTATTCTGTATAATTACAAATTCTGTCAGTGATAGTTGACAATTTGAATTTTAAAGTATAAACTTATACGCTATCTACATATAAGCTTGCATTATCATATAAATTACTTAATGGACTTAACGTTGTTTTGCGTATTGTAGATATCATAGAATACAGAAGGCGCATTTAATATATGTTACAAAACTTTTTAATGGAATTTTATATTAATCTTGTTATTGTAAAATCCACTTAATAAACATCAATAAGATCATGGAAGGTTTAAAGTACACGACATATTATTAGATACATAAACCTACTCGTAATATATTTTTAAGTGATGTATAAATGATTAAAGTATCTACTTGTACCATGTCTATATAAGTCGTGTAAAGGACTTTACGTCAAATATATTAAAATAAAAAGGTAGGGGGAACGTGGGCATAAAATATACATGTTTTGAAAGAATGCAAAAATGCAATTATTAAAGAACGAAAGTGTTAAAACACTACCAATACAATAATTTTATTATTGAGCGGCAATACTGATAATGTGTCCACCAATTAAATTCTAAGAAGTGCAGTGGCTACGATTCAACTAAATAATTTACAATTAAACGTAGGTTTTTAAATCATTAATTGTCAATGTTTTTACTTTTCAATGATTTGATTTAATACACATAAATTTCTACTTACTGGGGTGCGCATTAATTTTCGCTAATTGTAATAATTGTTTTGATTTAATATGATAAATGATTGGCTGTTTTTCATGATATATGTTTAAATGGACGCTTAGCATGAAAATGCTTAACTGAGGTCATAAAAAGGCGAACTTTCATGCCCAACATTTTCATAGCAATTCAGATATTCATGCGTATCTTTGTTTATTTTGTTTAACACTTTTAAAAATCATCGTAACCAGACAAAAAAGCATCAAACGAAAGAAATTAACAAGAAAAAGAATCAAATTCAGAAGAAGTCAATTATCAATTTTAATAAATGTGATTTGAAGTAAAATTTAATTAATGTTTTGTTGTTTATTTATAAATATTTACCTAAATACTAGATTTTTAGATAGATAAAGAGTCGCTTTCTTTTTTTAAGTTCCTCCCTAAATGTAGTTGATTGTATAACATAAACCATTAAACAAAGTCCTGATTTATATGTAAACCGTATAGTTGTTTTATTACAGTCTAATTATCGATACGGTTTGTTTATTACTTGGCCTATTTCGAAAAATTTATAACTAAGGCTAACTAATCATATTTTGAGTATTTTCGAAATACGTGTTACAGTAGGGATAAAAATTGTAATAAATAGCATAAAATCGAAAAAAGCATTTTTAGTGGCATGTAACAATATATACTTCGTTGCAATAATTGTAGTACAGGAACAAATAACTTCAAAACTCATTCTACTATTTCATAGTGACTTTTGTTTCATAACTACTTTATTAACTATTTATTTTATAAATAATCATAAAATACTATTAAGTGGCAGTCACAAAATGAATCCTTGTCAATAATTTATGTATAAACATCTTTTTTTGGAATATGTACCATGATATGTACCATTCAATAGAAAATGTATCATGTACTACATTTTCTATACCCATTCGATAATTTAAACCATGTGATATGTGCGTTAACAAATAGTTAAATCTAACTAGCGTGCATTTGCCTAATAGGTAAAATTCATAAACGTATCAGACAAAACAAATATTATCGACAACTTATATAACACAATAAGAATATCAGCATATGTATTAAATATTTTGTGCCCTATTTACCTACACCACTATAAACTCTATGGGCTATGTTTTGTTGAAAATAATTACACACTATCCTGACATTAATAGTGCAGTAATATTTTTTTTAATATAGTTATCTATATATTTTTCTGAAACTAAAAAAGATTTAGTGCTAAAAATATTTGTCGTTCGTGTAAAGAAAATACACACTCATAAATGAAAACCTTTACTGTGTTCATGCTAATTTTCGTTCATAAACTCATATATTTTCCTAGATCAAAAATTATATATAGAATCAAAAATTACAGAAACCTTACATAACACGATAACACGGTCTTTATAGATCAAGGTGCGTATAAGTAGCATAGAAACCTACGTAGTTTTGATTAAAAATAATAATAAATAGTTTCATTTCCATTTGTAGGTATAAGGAGTTTCGCTCTATCTGGAAATCTTCTGCTTTAATTTTTATATAAATTTAGTAAAGTTGTTCAGATAACTCTTGTATTCTATTTAAAATTTTTAACTGTGTAGATGAAATAGTTCCGAAGTGGCTATGATATAAGAATGAATATGATGTGGTAATACGTGATTTATTCGGCGCTATCCCTTCAAAGAATCAAATATATAATCCAAATAGTGCTATTAATGTATATATTTCTGATTGAGAAATTTACATTGTTCATTCAATTAATGTATTTTATGAAAATCAAAATATGTGCATATTCATTTTGCTGTCAAATTTTTAAATGTGTTTAACAACCGATAGAAACTAACTTAAGTCTAGCAATTTATAATCTTCGTAACATACAAAAAATAAAATAGTTAATAGATTTTTTTAACCAGCCACATTAGACGTTAATGTATTTATTCACTATCCTGATCTGGCCTGGTGGAGACACCACCATGGTTGCTACGAAAATATTTTGCATCCGTGCAAATTTTAGGCCATTCAGACGGCAACAG